>BDRX01000055.1:182952-228599 GCA_003203535.1 Raphidocelis subcapitata | reverse complement strand
GGGGGGGGGGGGGGGGGGGGGGGGGGTGGGGGGGGGGGGGGGGGGCGAGTAGGTGGGGTGGTGGAGTGGAGGCGGCCGCTGTTTCGTTGGCTCCTCAGCCGCCTCGTTCATTCAACGCGTCCCCTGCCTCTGCTCTGGCACCAGGGCGCCCCCCAAACCCAAGCCTCGACCCCAAACCCCCGAAACCCAACCCCGCCGCCCCCTCTCACCCGCCTCGTTGACCACGTCCCCTGCCTCTTCTTCAAAACCTCAACCCCAACCCCCAAACCCCCGCCGCCCCCTCACCCGCCTCGTTGACCACGTCCCCCGGCTTTTCCTCGTCCAGGTGCTGCAGCAGGTGGCGCGCGTCGCAGACGGTCACCACCGCGTCCAGGCGGGTGGCCTCCTTCAGGTCGTCGTCCACGAAAAAGGTCTTGGGGGGTTGGGGGAGGTTGGGGTTTGGTGGGGGTGGTTGGGGTGTTTTTGGGAGGTGCTGGGTTTGGTGGGGAGTTGGGGGGTGGGGAGGTGCTGGGTCTGGTGGGGAGTTGGGGTTGGACGGTGCTGGGTTTGGTGGGGTGCTGGGTTGGTTGGGGGGTTGAGGGAGTTAAGGGGCGGGTTCCAGAGTTGAGCTTCGGGGGTTGAAGCATATTTTTTGTGCCCTTTTGGGTGTCTCCCCCCCTCGCCCACCTGGATGACGGGCGCGGGGTTTGCCAGCCCCGTGGTTTCTATCATTATGTAATCAAACTTGTTGCGGCGCTTCAGCAGCTTGTTGAGGATGCGGATGAGGTCGCCGCGCACTGGGGGGCAGTGGGGGTTGGCGGTTTGGGGTGGGTGGCAATGAGGCGGGGAGGGCGGCATGGAGCAAGAGTGAGCTTGACCCAGCGACTGCGGGAGGCGGCGCGGCTGCGCAGTGTGGCGGCCTCGCGGTGCCATGCCGCCGCCGCGCGGCGGCGCCCCCCTGCCCGCCCCGGAAAACCCCGCGCGCCCGTGCAGCAGATGCAGCCGTTGTTCGCCTCGAAGATCTCCTCCTTGCTCTCCATGACCAGCGCGTCGTCGATGCCCACCTCCCCATACTCGTTCTCGATCACGGCGATGCGTTTGCCGTGGTTCTCTGCGGCGCGAGGGGTGCGCGCGCGCGGGTGGCGGGGAGCGGCGGCGCGGTAAGCGGCGCGCGTGCGCGCATGTGCGGGCCCGCGACGGCCGACTGCGGGCGCTCCAGCTCAATGGGCCGGGCGCAGACGGAGTTCCTGTCGCCCCTGAAGCCGTAGCGCCCGCGGGCTGGCGTCCAGACGCTTCCTGGCAAGCGCGGGACGCCTGCCGAGGCTCCGATCTGCACCCCCCGCGCCCACCCTTCAGGATGTGGTTGATCAGAGTCGTTTTTCCGGCCCCCAGAAAGCCAGTGACCACGGTGATGGGCACGCGCTCCCGCTCGCTCGCGCTCGTGGCCATTTTTTTTGTGCCGGGGGGCCTTGGCGCTCGCTCCGTGGGGTTCGCGCCTCCAAACGCGCGGCGCAGCGGGCCGCCGGTGGTGGGCGGCGCGCGTGAGGCTCAGACGTGTTGTGTGAAAGGCAGGCGCGAGCGCGGAGCCCTTAACAGCGTGCGAGCCTGGCGCGCGCGGCCGGTGCCGCCAGTACAATGCCGGGACGCAAAGCCCATCCCGACCTGGCGCGGCACACACACGCCGCACATTGCCCGCAAAGTGGTACAGGTGAGTTACAGGATGGGTACAGTGGAAAGCTGAGCATCAAGGCGGGGCAGGGGCGCCCGCCGCTGCAGAAAAAACGGGGCTTCCGGGGACGGCGAACGCCTCCCCGCCCTGCCGCGCCCGCCGTGCGTGTGCTGCTAGCCGCGCCGCCGCGCGGCGCCCTGCGCTTGCTCTTCGCCGCTCACACGGCCGAGGGCTGCAAGACTCTCTCTAGAAGTACAGCCCCACCAACCCCCGCCGCGCGCCCAAGCAGCGCCCCCGCGGCCCCGCGCCCCGCGCGGGGGCCGCGCACGCGCGGGGCCCGCGCACGGCTTCACTTGTGGGTGTTGACCGGGAAGCAGATCCTGCAGCGCATGACGCCGTGCTCGCATTCGACCGCGGTCGACGCGTGCGCCGCCTTGTCTCGGGCCTTGCGTTCGTCCCGCGCGGCGCGCTTGCAGTCGGGGTGGAAATAGGCGCGGTCCAGGCGCTCCGCCGTCGCCTTGGCGAGGCGCTCCTGCGCGGCGCGGGCGGCGGCGGCGGCGCGCGCGTGTGCTCTTCGCGGGCGGCATGATTGGGGCACTTTTGGGGCGGCTACGACGGTTGCGGCCACGCCGCGCCCCGGCTTACGCTTCCCGCGCCCGCGCCCGCGCCCGCGCCCCCCCCCCCCACCTCCTCTTTCGTGGCCTTCTGCTTGTCGCGCTCCGCCTTGGCAGCCTCCTTGACGGCGCGCTCCGCCAGCTTGCGCTGCTCCAGCTTGTCTGTGGGGGGCGCATGTTGCGGGCATTGCGTGCGCTTTTGGACGTGCGGCAGCGCGCACGCGCACGCGCGGGGCCACAGCGCAAGCGGCGGCGCGGTGCTCGGCTCCCCACCCACCCTTGTGGGGCGCCTCCGCCGGCAGGTGCTTTTCGCGCACGGCCTGCGCCTTCATGAGCTCCTTGAGCTGCTCCATAGGGCTGCCGCGGTTGCGGGAAAGCGGCGGCGGAGGCCGGAGGGGCGCGCACGGTCAGCGCTGCAGCACGCGCGCCGCTCGCGCGCCGCTGGCTGCGTTCCCCTTGACCCGCCCTGTCGCTCCAAGAATGGAGCATGGAACCGGTGCGGGCTCCTCACCTGCCGGGGGGCCGCGGAGCGGGGCTGCAGCGGGCAGCGTGCGGGATGCGAGCGATCCGGGGGTGGAACTGCTGCGCGCTTGTGGGTACGTGGTTGGCTATCGGTGGCGAGTACGGAACGGAACGAAAAAATGTCGCGGGAAGAGAGGGCTTTGCCCGCAAGCACCTGCGTCCCGAAAGCAGCAGCTGCTCGCGCTCCGAAACCCTTGGAAACCCCCGAAAACCGAGCCATTCGACCTGAAGACTGGGCATTGAATGAATAAAGTCCCGCCAATCCCGTTGGTTGGTCGGGAGCAGCAGCGGCAGCGCGTGGCGCTTGCACCCGCGCCGTCCGAGGCGCTCTTGCCGGCCTGCGCTGTGCTCCCAGCCGGCCCTCCCAGGACCACCGCAGGCCTAGCCAACGCACCAAAAGCCGCCATGTTTACCCAACGCTTTTCAGCGTCAACATGCCGAATACAGACCTCGGCCCGGGGGGTCGGCGCGGACTGCGCCGTTGCAGCCGCCGCTGCCGCCGTCGTGGGCCGCGGCACTCCGAGACAAAGCCGGGAAGCGGGGTCCTCGCCCACGCGCCGGCGCCGCCGCCGTGAACGCGCTTGGTCAGCGCTCGGTCAAAGTGTTATGCACAGTGGGGGAACATGAAAGACAACGCACGTTTAGCAACGATTGTTTTGTTTGCAACATAAGGCAGTGCCGCAACAGCCCAGGGGCCGGGGGGCGGGGCGGGGCGCGGCCGCATACGGAAGCGCCGCGCCGCCGCCGCCGCCGTCGCCAACCTCGCAACCACAAAAGCGCGAGCGCGCCTAAACTCCTGCTCGCCCCTGCCGGGCCCGCGCGCGCGGCCCGCCTCGCACGCCGCGGCGCGCGGCCCGCGCCGCCGAGGGCCCAACCACCCCGCCCCATCACACGTTGGGCACGGCGTGCGGCGGGGGCACAAACTCGGCCGCCTTGGCGGCCTCCTCGTCGGCCGCGGCGGCGGCGGCGGCCTCTGCCGGGATGCGCGCCATCAGCTTTGCCTCGTTGCGGGTGCGCGACCACTGCGCCGACCCGTGCATGAGCAGGAACGAGGCGCCAACGTACATAAACACGAGCGCGATGACAGAGGGGATGACGGCGCGCCACGCGGTGCGCAGGTGGGGGACCGCGGAGGCGAGGCGGTCCAGGTTGCACACGCAGCCTGCGGGGGCGGTTTGTATTTTGCAACGGTGTGCGGGGCGGGCTCAGGCGGGCTTGCACGGGGCTGTCCCTTTGCTGCTGGCCAGCAAGCCGAGCCGACCAAGGGCGCAGCGCCCCGCGAGTCATGCGGGGAGCCGAGGTGCGCATCGCTGCTTTGCGGCCAGTTCCGTTCACGGGGCCACGCCGTCCAGTCCGCCCCGCCCTCCCTTGCCCCGCCCTCCCCCACGCACCTGCGTTGGGATCGATCCACCACCGCTGGTCGCGCAGGTCAATGCAGGTGATGGGGCACCCCGTGGGGTTGAGGATCTGCGTCTCGATGGCGTTGGTAACGTCGGTGATGGCGCTGACGAGGGGGTTGGTGGACCCGTTGGGCAGCAGCTGCGGCAGGCCGGGGATGGTGATGTTTGAGGGCACGCCGGGGATGGCGGCGGGGATGGCGTTGGCCGCCGCGTTGATGCCCTGGGCGATGCCCTGCGCGATCTGGCCGAGGGAGCCGAGGAAGCCGGCCTGCTGCAGCTCGCGCCCGCCGCCGGCGCCGGCCGCGGCGCCGGCGAGCAGCGCGCCGACCGTGCCCGCGCCGGCCGCGCCCGCGCCTTCCTCGAGCAGCCGGCGGCCGGCGAGGCCGGGCAGAGAGCCGAGCAGCCCGGTGACGCGGTCGGTCAGGGCCTTTGATGAGTCGGCAACCCTGGAGACAGAGCCCCAGACGGGGCCCACGATGTCGATGGCGCGCACAGACACGAGGTCTGCGGCGCGCGTGAGGCAGCCCCAGACCGCGTGGCCGGCGACCGAGACCACGAGCAGCAGCGTCATGCCCCAGAGCAGCGCGGTGCTGATGCCGCAGGCGACCTGCCACGCGCGCGAGTGCTTCATCCACTGCACGTCTGCGGGAAGGTTGGGGGGGGGGAAGGAACGGTTCGCGGGGGTTTTAGAAGGGGAAGGGGCGCTGTTGCAATCTTCAGGCGCAAATTCGAGGCCGCTGCCTCCAGCGCTCTCGCCCCGCGGCGCGCGCCCGCGCCGCCGCTCCCCCCCGCCCGCCTGCCCGCCCGCCCCCCTCGCAGCAGCGCCCCGCTCACCCGGCCGGTGGATGTCGAGCGTGCGCGCCAGGTAGGCGCGCCACACGCTGACCGCGACGGCCAGCGCCACGAAGATGGGGTAGAGCACCGCGGTGGCGTGCACCAGGGCCTTGGCGTCGGCCCACCTGGCGGGGGGGGGAGGGAGGGGGAGGGCGGGGAGGGGAGGAAGGGTCAAGGACGGCGAGGGGGGTGGGGATGGCAGGCGCTGGGCAAGCCATCGGGCCTGAAAGCACTGGCCCGCAGGAACCTGATGGCGGCATCCCAATCCCCAGTAACAAGCCAGAGCACAAGGCCCATTGTATGTTGGGTTCCGAAAACCACGCGCACCAGGGGAAGGACACGCCGACCGCCGCGAGCGCGCGGTTTGTGGCGTCGCGGCCGCGCACCACCAGCGTCGCCCACGCGATGAAGGAGCCGAGGCAGCAGAGGGAGGCGATGACGGGAATCCACCACTGGTAGGCGGCGTTGGTGCGGCCGCTGCGGGGGCGGGGGCGGGGGCGGGGCGGTTTTTGCAGGGGCGGAATGGGGTGGGGCGATCGGTCCCTGGTGCGCTGCTCGACTCGGAGCAGCGGCGCTCCCCTCCCCCTCCCCCTCCCCCTCGCCGCCCGCCCCCGCGCCGGCCCACCCCTTGCCGTAGCCCAGCGCCCCCGCGATGTCCTCGTTCCAGATCATCTCAGCGGTGACCGCGTCCTCGCCGCCGTCGTCGAACGACGCCTCGGGGGCGCCGCTGCTCCAGGGGTCTTTCGGGTCCTTCAGGTCCTCATTCGAGGAGCGGCGGTCGCGGAACATGTTGGCAAACGGCGACTTGCGGTGCGGCGAGCCCGTCATGGTGGCGGGGCCTGGCCGCAGCTGGGCTGCGGG
Organism: Raphidocelis subcapitata; assembly: GCA_003203535.1. Lineage (NCBI taxonomy): Eukaryota > Viridiplantae > Chlorophyta > Chlorophyceae > Sphaeropleales > Selenastraceae > Raphidocelis > Raphidocelis subcapitata. The sequence continues at coordinate 222,720 of BDRX01000055.1, read as the reverse complement.
GTTTGTGGGGGGGCGTGGCGAGCGGGGTTTGGAGCTGCTCGCGGGGCGGCGCGGCGTGGAGCGGAGCGGAGCGGCACGGCGCCCGGCGCGCCGCTCCTGACGGTCCGCCGCGGCCGCCGCGGCCGACAATCGCGCGGCGCCGCGAGCTGAGGGATACCCAGGCTCAACTCCCGAGCCGATGGTGCCGCGACGGGGCCGGGAGAGCCCGCAAACTGCGAGTGTGAGCCTGCTTCCACCCCCACCAGACCCCAACTGCCCGTCCCGCGGCCCCTGTCGATCCCGCTCACGTGCGTAGGGGCTGGTAAGCTCGGCGAGCTAGGTCCTGGCCGCCGGCGGAGCAGCGGAAGAAGCTCGGGGAGGCGGGTGTTTGACGGCGACCTTTCGCCTTGGTCGACGGCTTGGGTCGATTCAGTGTTTGACGACGCCACCGCCGGTCGTTGTTTTGGCCCCCTGAGCTGGAAGCTGGGCGGCAGAGGGCAGCTTCTCCCTGGTCTGCCCCCGAGTGAGCGGGCTCTTCCGGTCAGGGGCGGGCCAGCGTATTCCGGATAGCAATGCACCGCCGGAAACTGACGATCGTGCATGCACTCGTCGCCAGATCGACGGCGCCGGGACTCGTCCCGCACGTTTCAGCTGGGCTTATACGCTTCCCAGTGAAACCTAGGGGCGCTCTTTGCTGCTTTGAAGACGCGCCCACCGCCTCGGCCCGGCCAGCGGCGAGCCTGCTGCGCGCGCGCGCGCGCTCTGCGCGCTGCGGGCGCGCTGCGGCGCCGCGCCCGCCTCGCCCGCCGCCGGAAGATGGAGGCCGACGGCGGCGACGAGCTGGTAGAGTGCCCCGTGTGCGGCCTGTGGCAGGAGGCGGGACTCGCGGCGCAGCTGCACGTGGACGCGCACTTTGCGGGCTCGCAGCAGCACGCTGCGGCTGCGCCCGCGGCCGGCGGCGGCGGCGGCGGCGGCGTCGTGTGCTCTGTGTGCGGCGAGGCCGTGCGCCTGGCGGACATCGAATCCCACGAGGAGGCACACAGGTGGGCGGGGGCCCCTTTTTGCGGCGCATGCAGATGCATGCAGGCGCGCACGCATGCACGCGCATGCGCTGGCAGGCTGCCGGAACAGCACACCCCCTCAAAAAGCATGCCGTCCACGTTAGCGCGCCGCACGGCCGGCCCCGCCTGGGACCCGCAGGCTGCAGGGGCTGGAGGACGCCTCGCGCCGCGCGGCGGACGCGGCCGAGGCGCACCAATTCGAGGCGCTGCAGTCGCTGTACGGCTTTGCTGACAAGGTGGGGGGCGCGCCCACAGCGCGCGGGGGTTTCACCGGCATGCTTGCATCGACGCCCGCAGCTGGGGCCTGCTTTTCTGGGCCAAGCGCGATCGCCAAACGCGCGCGCCCGCCTGCCGCGCCACGCCGCCTGCCGCGGATGCCCGAGAGCCGCGCCGCGCCCCCACGCCCCGCCGCGCGCCGCAGCCGGCCCAGCGCCCCGGCCGCTGCTACACCTGCGGCCAGCCCGGCCACTGGCAGTCGGACTGCCCCTCCAACCCGAACCGCATCGGCGCGGCGCCGCGGCTGCCGCCGGAGCCCTCGGCGGTCGCGGCGCAGCAGCGGCGCGAGCCGGCGGCGTCGGCGGCGGAGGACGTCGCGCCGATGCTGCGCGACTGCCTCATCGCCGGCACGCGCGCGCACTCGCGGGCGTACATATGCGGTGCGCTGGCGGGCGGGCGGAGCACCCCCTGAGGGAGGGGTGCTGCTGTGCGCGGCTGAGGGCTGGGGCCGCTGCGACGGCCCGGCTGCGTGAGGCGGCGTGGTTTTGGTTCCCGGGCTGCAGTTTGGCCCCAGCCCCTTGAGGCTGGACTGACAAACCGGCAACCCCCTCCACCGCCACCACCGCAACCCTCACCATACTCACCCGCCCGCGACGCGCAACCCGCAGGCCACGTGGCCCACCTATCGCGCGCGCAGCTGGACTCTGGCTGGGGCTGCGGGTACCGCAACCTGCAGATGCTGGCATCGCACCTGCTGGCGCGGCGGCCCGACGTCGCGCCCGTCCTGTTTGGCGGCTGCGGATGGCTGCCGGACCTGCGTGAGCGGCTGGGGGCTGGGACTGGGCGCTGCCGGGTTTGGCGACGGCGGGCAGCCGCTCCGCGTTTGTTTCGGCCGTTGCGGCACGCAATGAGGGCTGCCCCCGTGCTTGGGCTTGCGTCGGCGCGGCAACCCGCAGCACTCGGCTTTTCCACTGTGTGCCTCACCCGCCGCCCACACACCGCCGCTGCACTTTCTCCGGCATCGCAGCCTCGCTGCAGGCGTGGCTCGAGGCGGCCTGGGAGCAGGGCTTCGACCCCCCCGGCCGCCGGCAGATGGGCGGGCACGTGCAGGGGACGCGCAAGTGGATCGGCACGCCAGAGGTCGCCGCGCTGCTGCGGCAGTTTGGGATCGACGCCCGAGTCGTGGACTTTTGCGGTGGGCCTTAGTCGTGGGATTTTTTCTGTGGGCTTTTAGCTGTGGGGTTTGCCTTGGCAGCTGTTTGGGGCCGTCCCGTGGGGTCCAGGGGTTGGTCCAGGGCGGCGCAGCCGTCCCCGCAGCGTTTCCGCCGCAGCACTGCGGGCGGCGGCGGGGCGATTTCCCACGCAGCGGCGCGCCGCGCTGCCTCCCCCTGCAAGTCCCGCCCACCCCCTCGGCCCCCTCCGCGCCGCAGCGCAAGCGCCCGCCACCGTCGGCCCCGGCGGCGCGACGGTGCACCGCGGCGTCGCATGCGACCTATGCGAGTGCTCCCCCATCGTCGGCGTCCGCCACAAAAGCACCGTCCGGTCGGACTTCGACGTCTGCGCCCGCTGCCGCGCGTCGCCGGCGGCGGCGGGGGGCGAGCCCTACATCCCGCTCGGCTCCGCCGGCGGCGGCAGCGGCGGCGGCGGCGGCGGCGGCGGTGCGGACGCGGGCGCGGTGCGGCAGGCGCTGCGGGAGGGCGGCGAGGGCAGCGGCGGCGACGACTGGCTGTCGGAAGGGGAGGGGGAGGACGGCGGCGGCGGCGGCGGCGGCGGCGGCGGCGGCAGCGGCGGCGGCGGCGGCGGCGGCGGCAAGGGGCAGGGTGCCGCGGCACCGTCGCGCAAAGACAGCGCACCGGCCAGTCCCCGGCAGCACCACCCCGCCCTGATGGAGTGGGTCTGGAATTATTTCTCATCCGGCGACGGGGAGGCCGCCGCCGGAGGCGGCAGCGGCGGCGGCGGCGGCGGGGCCAGCAGCGGAGCCGGCGCCGCCGCCGCGCCGCGCGACGCATTTGCGGTGCTCCGCGCCGGCGCCGCCGCCGCGGCCGCCGCGGCCGCCGCGGGCCGCGCCGGCGGCGGCGCCGGCGGCGCCGCCGCCGCGCGCGGGGCGCTGTCGGTGGTGGTCACCTCAAAGGGCCCCCTTTACCTCCAGCACGACGGCCACTCCCGGACTGTCGTGGGCATCGAGCGCCTCGCGCCCCCGGGGCGCGAGGCTGAGTACAAGCTGCTCGTGCTGGACCCCTCGACCGACGCGGGCTCGCTGCGCGAGTCGCTGAGGTGGGCGGCGGGCGGGGGGCGGCGGGCGGCGGGTGCGCGCGCCGTGCTGGTGCTGCCGGGGAGGCAGGGAGGGGCGGCTGCAGGGCCGTGAAGCGCGGCATCCACTCACAGCGCTGAGAATGCTGCCCCTTTGCCCCCCGGCGCCAGGCACCGCCGCAGCTGGGAGGTGCGCGTCAAGCGCGGCGCCGGCACGCTGTCGCGCCCCGAGTTCCAGATCCTCTACGTGCCCGAGGGCGCGCCGCCCGCGCCGCGCGGCAGCGCCGCGTGGGAGGCGCTCAAGACCATTCGCGCAGAGGCCAAGTACTACTCATGAGTCATGAGGAGTGCTCATAAGGGGGCTGGGGGCAACAGGTTGGCGGGCTCGAAGAGCCTTGAATAAACAAGGGCGCGGCGGCGGCGGCCGCCCCCGCAATTCTTGATCGCTCGTCAGTTGTCACACACCCCTTGCCTGGTGTGCGCTGCTGCTGGCGCGGTCCGGGCTGCTCTCCTGCCCTTCTTTGCGGCGGTTTGTGCTGCTTCGAAGTGTTACAGTGCAGGCAATCAGCAGCCAAAAAAATGGGCCCTGGGCATCACGGGATGGAGGAGGGGGGGCAGCGGGGCAAAGCGCCTGCAGAGGGCAGACGGGGCCAAATCTGAACAACAGCGCCAGCGCGTGCGCGCACACAAAACAGAGCCAGAGGTCACAGCCGCGGCGAGCGTCTGTCCGCCAGCGTTGCGGCACAACGCGCCGGCGTTGCGGGGCTGCGCCGCTCACTGCGCCGGCCGCACGCCGTACACCATGAACAGGTTGCAGTCGGCGAAGCGGGGCTCCTTCCAAACGGTGGCCCGGAAGCCCTTTGACCGCAGCAGCCGCTCCGTCGCCGCCACGCGGCCGGCGATGTCGTGGACCTTTTTTTGGGGGGGGTGGGGGGGTGGGGAGGTTTGTTTTGGGGGGGTGGAGGTTTTTTTGGGGTGGGTGGGTGGGTGGGTTTTGAATGCTGGTGCTCTGCTGGGCTTGCGCTCGTATGAGGTTTGCGCGCCCATCCGAAATTGCCGAGTTGGGACTTCTGGCAAGTCCGGCCATCACGCCCAACGCCCCAGCCCCAGCCCCATCCCCATCCCCGGCCCCAGCCCCGGCGGCCGCACCTGCAGCGCCACCTGCCGTATGCGCGGCCAGTGCTCCTCCCTCACCCCCAGCAGCGCGTCCCACTCCGCGCGCTCAACGTTCGCCTTGAGCAGGCCCACCTCGCTGCGGGGTTTTGGGGGCGTGGGGGGTTGTTTCGAGGCTGACGGCCCTCGCCTCTTTACGTTTTGTGGGTGCGCAAGGAGCGGAGCTGCCTGTCAACTGCGGGCTCGGCCCACAGCTCAAAAAACCGCTCAAAAACCGCCCGAAACCGCCCGCGGCCGGCGCTTGCAGGGGCGATTACCTGATGCCGTGCTCCTCGATGAGGCCCGACACCGTAGTCATCGGGCACACCACCTCCACCGCCGGCCGCATCAGCAGGGCGGTGAACGCGGCGGTGTGGATCAGCCGGTAGAGGGCCGGCGCGCACCTGGCGCGGCGGCGGTTTTGGAGCTTTCGGCGCGGCGCGGGTTGGGCCCCGGCACGTGCTGCGGCGCCCCACCCTCCCCGCTCCAATGGCTCGACATTCACCTGCCCCCAACAGCACCCCGCCCCGCTACAGTGGCTTGCCCTCAGCTGAGCTGCCCTCCCGCATACCCCCCACCCTCCCCGAAGCCGCGCACCTCGCCAGCCACTTGCCGACGTCCTCCGCCGCCGAAAAGCTCTCCTTGCGGTTGACCACCAGGCTGAACGTCGCGGCCGCCGCGTCTGCGTCGTCCCGGTACATGCTGCTGAAGGCGGTGATGCGGGGGTAAAAGGTGAAGGCGCGCTTTGGGGGGCCGTCCGGGGCGCCGACGCCTGCGCTCGGTTGCGGGCGGGCAGAGGGGGTTTGGGTGCGTTTGGGTGTCGGCGCGGGGCGCAACTGCTAGCAGTAGGCAGATGCAGGCGTTGCGTTGCCAGCATTGGGTGCGCAGTGGTGATTGTCACCGACCCAGCGGTTGGTCGGCATGCGCACGCGCAAGGCGCACCCGCGTGCACCGGCACGACGCGGCCGATCGGCACCCCCTTGGCGGCCGCCCAATCCGCAAAGCGCGCGGTGTTGACGCGCAGCGCGGCCACCACCGGCGCCAGGGGCTCCACCGCAAGCACAAGCCCGCTGCGGCCCACGGCCGGCGCCGCCGCGCGCGCAAACGCGCCCACGTTGGCCCCCAGATCAAGCACGGTGTCGCCTGCACGGGGAGGGGGGCGGGCGCAGGTGCCGCATGGTGATCGCCGCATGCTGCGGCCGCCCCTCGGCGGCGCGCGCGGAGCGCGGCGCGGCGCAGCGCCGCAGGCGCGCGCACCGCGTGCCGGGCGAGCGCGCACCTTCTCTCAGGGCTACGCCGCCACGCCCGATGAATACCTGATGCTGCTCGTGAGCCAGCGTCTCTGCCTGAGCGTCCGCCGGGCTCGGAGCGTACAGCGTGAGCCCGCCCGCGGCCTTGAAAGGCGCGAGGCCCGCGAGGTCGCCCGCCATGGGGCTCGTGCAGCGCTGCAAAGCGCCGTGGGCTGCCTTGTAAATGAGATGAATTTGGTTTAGAGTCTTTCTGTGTGCTGCGCGCCGGACCTGAGGGGCTCGGCGGGTGCCCCGAGAGGCGGGGTTGGCCCGTCCAACCGGCGGTTGTTTCGTTGTGTTGTGCCACAAGGTTGCGGTTGGTTTACACACACAAAACTTGGATCGCATGGGGTGATGATGACCAGCCAGAATGTGGCCGCGTCTAATAAGCTCAAAACACGCCTTCACTTGTAGACCGCGGCCACGCCGCTCGACATCTGCCACTCGGGCGTGGCGCGGGACCACACGGCCAGGCCGCCGCTGCGTCCGCGAGCGACGATGATGTCGTCTGTTTGGTCGTTTTTTTGTTTTTTTTTTGGGTGCCAGGTAAGCGAGGTGCAGACAAGGCCGCATAAACGAGGGCTTCAACACGCACACAGGCCGCAGCCGCAGCCGCCGCCACCGCCACCGCGGCGGTCCAGCGCTGAACGCAAGGCGGCGTACATGCGCGCGCGTTTGCAAGCGCGTGCGGCCGCTGCGCACGCCGCCGCGCACCGTCCACGTAAGCGTAAAGGAAGAACGGCAGCTTCTTGCGCTCCCTGGTTGAACGGGCAGAGTCGGGGGGCAGCGCAGGGGGGGGGGTGAGTTATTAGGGCCCGGCGTCACGGCGCGCATGCATGCCGCATGCGCGCGCACCGGGCGTGCGCACGCGCACAGCAGCGAGGCCGCCAGGTTTGCGCCCGCCACGCGCGTATGCAATGTACCGCCAAAACCGCGCCGGCGCGCCATTACGGCACTCGAGTGAGTCAATCAAGCAACATTACGCAATCGTGCACCCCCCTCACTTGGGGTCCACCTGCTCCACGGGCTTGCCGTTCTTCTTGAGGGGAATGTTGAAGCGCCACGGCCCCAGCCCCAGCTTCATCGTGTGCACGTCGAAGCTGAGCTGCCGGCCGGGGCCCCACGCATAGGGCCCGCTGAACGTGAGGCTCGCAACGGGCCCGAGGAACACGCCGTTTTCGAAGTCCTGGTCGGCGGCGGTGAAGCGCTGGCAGGCGGTCAGAGGGAAGAAGATGCCGCCCTTGTTCGGCTGCCGCTTGGCCGCAGCCATCACCTGCTTGGAATCTTTTGGGGGGCGGGGCGCGCGGGGATGGGGGGGGGAGTCGAGGGGTTGTAGCGGCGCGCGTCCCTGCGGGATCGGGCCCGTGGCGAGCGTGGCTGGAGCGTGCACGGCGGCGGCCGCGGAAACCCGCCCCCCGAAACGCGCCGCCGCTCACCAGACGTGAAGACCAGCCGCCACCGCGCGCGCGGCGCCTCGATTATCTCGAGCCACCCCTCCGGCTGCGCGTTAGGAGGGTTTGCGGGTTTGCGCCGTGCAGGGCGCACGGTCAGCGGCGGCGGGATTCGGGCGCGACCTGCAGACCGCAGCCAAGGCGGGCTGAAGCAAAGCCCCGATTTTGTCAAGTGTGCACGCACCTTGAGCTTGGCCTTTTCAAGCTCCAGCATCGCCTGCAGCATCGCCGGCGCCGGCACGCTGCCGGGCTGGGCCACGCCCTGCTTGAGCGCCTCCACCGCGGCGGTCGGCACCGTGCCTGCGCGCGTGCGTCGGGGGAGGTCGGTTGGGCCGGGCGCGCTGTGCCGCCCCGGCCGGTGCAGCAGCGCGCAGCGTGCGGTGCGGCGGCAATGCAGCGCCTGCGCCTCTCTTGCCGCCCCGCGATCCCCCCTCGATCGGCTCCTACCTGTGGCCGTAGCCGCACGGACCACGACGCGCCGCGACCTGTCCAGTGGGGTGGGGTGGGCGTCGGAGTCTGTGCCCCGCCACCACGCAGCTCGAGCACACGCCCCGCCCCCTGCACCTCCGGCCGCAAAACGTCGCAGAACGCCCAGCCCGCCACTCACGGCCGTGCGCATTGGAGCTGGGGGCATCGGGGCGCCGCCGCGATCGCCATCCTCGCGAGCGCTCGTGCTGCTGCTGCTGCTGCTGCTCGACGCGCTCGCTGCGCTCTCCTGTGCTGCTCAGCGATCTGCAAAGGCCTGCGCACTGATGTGCTTACAACTCCTCAGCAAAGAGCGGTGCATTGACAGCGTCACCACTCACCAGCGTCACCAGCGTGGCCGCTTTCGCGCGCACCGGGCCTCTGCGCGCCGCCGCAGCTCGCTGCACCAAGCCCCGCACGTTCACCCCGAACGTTCACCACAGACGTCACAGCCACCGCCCCCTCAGAGTCGCCTTTACAGATCACACGCCGTCAAGGCGGTGCGTTTGCCCTCTGGAAGCCGCATTGAGGCCAGCGAAAGCGGCGCAGGCAGCGCGGCCGCGGTCGCGCGGCGCGCGGCGCGGGGCGGAGCGGGGCAAGGGCAACGGTGCAGGCCGTTGCCCAGCGGTGCCGGCCTCGGCATGGCCTGGAGAAAGAGTCGCAGCGCTGTATAACGCGAAAAGTAATGCACACAACCGATGGGGAAAGGCCCCAAATACAACAGGGCTTGCCCGCCCGGTCCACCGAAGAGCAGCCGGGCACCAAAAGCCAAAGCATTTGTATCGGGGCCCGTGCCAGTACTGCCCCCCCTCCCGGGTGTTGTATGGTGCTGTAAAGTGTTGAATAGGGCACGACCCAGAAGCAGTCTGTTCAGAGCACCCAAGTGCATCCGAGCGCCCGCCGCCGGCCAGAGCCATGGGCAGGCGCGCAGCGGAGGGAAGCATTGGCCGGCTCCCAAGCTTCTATGCTGTATGACCAATGTGATCTGGTTTCAAGGGTGGGCGTCGCAAAGTTCAAGTTCTTGCTCTGTACCCTCAAACGGGCGCCAGCGCCAGCAGGCTCGCCAGCAGCAGCGCCGCGCCCGCCGCCGCCGCCGCCGCCGCCGGCAGGCCGCGGGCCGGCTGCCGCCGCGCCGCGCCGCCGGCGGAGCGCGCGCAGCGGGGGTCGTCGCGGGGCAGCTTGGGACGCAGGAAGTTGGCCTGGTGGGCGGCGAGGGGTCGGGGTCGTTTGGATCGCGCGTCTCGGCGACGCATGCACGTGGCTGCACCTCGCCCTGCGCACCAACTGCCAAGCACAGGCGGCCCCAGCCGCGCACTCCGAACGAGCAGTCAGGGCGCTGGAGGGGCAGAGACGGGAAGCGCCGGAGCGCAGCCTCGCAAGGCACAGCCCACCAAACCCCCCACCTGCGCAATCAGGCTCCAGTTGCCGGCCAGGGGGCCGCCATCCTCGAGCATGACCGTAAGGTGCGGCCGCCCCAGCTTGGCCACGCGCGTGGTGGCGTTGTACGACAAAACCAGCAGCCGCCCGGCCCTCGTCGCAACGAGGTTTGACCACGCGTCGATGGGCATGGCCGGCACGTTTTCGAGCTCCTTGCTCGTTGTGAAGCCGCTGCCGTTGGCCCATTGCACCTTTGGGGCGGCGGGGGTTTGGGGGGGGGGGTTGGGCGGTTTGGGGGGTTCGGCGCGTTCGGGGCTTGCGGCGCAGGGGTTTGCGGGCGGCAGCGGCGGAAGCTGCGAGGCTCCAAAAGCCGTGGGACGCGCCTGGATCTGCGGGTTGGAGGCCAGCACCGGCGTGTTGTTGGCCACAAACGCGCTCCAGTCGCGCAGCGCGGCGGCGCCCAGCTCAGCGGCGGGCCCCGACGGCGGCGACGGCACCGGGTCGCCTTTGTCGCACTCAAACACGGCGGGCTCGTTGAAGTTGGCCTGGCTGCTCGGTCCAAGGGGTTCAGGGCGGTTTCGGGGCGGTTTCGGGGCGGTTTCGGGGGGTGCAGGGGTGCAGGGCGGTTTCGCACGCAAGGCAGAAAGGTGGGGAGGCGCGCGCGCGCGCGGAGCCAGGCAGGCCGCTGCGTCCCGCTGCGGCCCGCGTCCGGGGCGCGCCCCAACCGCCGGCCGGCCCGGCGCGCACCTCACGAGCCGCCACTGCATGTCGCCCGGCGTGCCCCCGTCCGCGCCGCGCGCGAAGACGGTCAGCCGCGGCCGCCGGCTCGCGTTGAGCGCGCGGCCGTGGATGGTTTCGTTGACTGTGGTGATGTAGCGCACCACGAGCATGTCCGGCGTGGGGGCCGTGGGGGTCACGTTGCTGACTGTGTAGCTAACGATCTCCGGGGCGGTGTAGGTGCTCTGGGGGGCGGGGCGGCAAGAGGGAAGGCGCCGGGTCAGGTGGGCCGGACGCGGCTCGGCGCGGGCCGAGCGCCCGCAGCCGCGGCGCCGGCGCCGCGACCGGCTATGGGGTTGCCCGTACAGCGGGGCTCCGCCGTGCCATGCGTGCCTCCATGCAACCAGGCGCGCCGCGCCCCCACCGCCCGCGCACTCGTCCACACACACACCCGCCTGCCCCCGCTTGCCTGCGTCTCCCTGATGCCGTCGGCGCGCAGCACCTGGTATGCCGGGCTCATGAGCTGCCGCAGGAAAGCGCCGCCGCTGCCGCTCCTGCCCGCCGCCTCAGTCATCATGAGGTTTTGGGTCACCAGCGTCTCCGCCAAGTCTTTTAGTGACGGCGCCGAAGGGGCGGGCGACGGCTGCTTGGGCGGGGCGGCCGCCCGCGGCGGCGACGGCGGGAGTGCGGCCGCTGGTGCTGCTGCTGCTGGTGCTGCTGCGGGTGCGGCGGCGGCGGCGGCGGCTGCTGGTGGCGACGACGGCGCTGCTGCTGCGGTCGGTGCTGCTGGTGGGGACGCTGCTGCTGCTGCTGCTGGTGGGGACGCTGCTGCTGGTGGTGGGGACGCTGCTGCTGCTGCTGGTGGGGACACTACTGCTGCTGCTGCTGCTGCCGGTGACGCTGCTGCCGGTGACGCTGCTGCTGCTGCCGCCGGCGGCGGCGGGAGCTGCGCGCGGCGCGGCGCGGGGGGAGGGCGATAAGGACACGTGCTGCGCGGATGCACGCGCTGACCCCCAGCACGATTGCACAGGGACGCGGCTTCATGCACGCGCACGCGCGGCGGGTCTGAGCGCCGCGCGATACAGCACGCCGCACGCGCTCACCTGCTGCTGCGTCGGCCGCGCGGCGGCCACCACCGCCAGCAGCAGCCACGCCAGACGCAGCTGGCGGGCTCTCATGCTTCCGGGTCGCAAGCTATGGACCCCCGGCTAGGGTGAACGTTAGGGGACGGGGCGCGGGGCCAAAGACCGCCGGGCTGGGCCGTGCAGGGCCTGGTTTGGCGTGGTTTTGGTACTACCGCGAGTGGAGAGTGCGCATGATGATGCCGCAAGCTCGGGGATGTGCAGGGACCAAGCCCTGACCAAGCGCTTGAGGGCCGCGGCGCGGGCGGCGCGCATGCACTGCAGTGCCGCGGTGACTCGCGCGCGACGGCGACTGCGCCTTTTTGCGCGAATGTTCCTGACGCAGACCCCGACCTCCCCTCCTGCAGCGAAAAGGTTCATTCTCTTACAGGACCGCCCCGCCACCGCCGCCGGGCCGGCCCCGCCGCCGCCGCCGCCGGCGCAGCCGCGGCGGCCGCCTCGGCTGACCGAAGGGCTGCGCTCAGGCGGGCCACCTCCTCATCCCGCGCGCGCAGCAGCTCAAGCAGGGAGCGGGCGTCGTGCCACTGCCCCCCGTACAAAACGAGCCGCTCGCCGGCAGCGGCGCCGGGCGCGGGCCCGCCTGCGGCCGCTGGGCACAGCGGCAGCTCCGGCCGCTGCGCCGCGGGTGAGGCGGCGGCCGCGGCGTCGGCGGCGGCGGCTGCGGCGGCGTCAGACCCGCGGCGCCGCAGCCGCAGCAGCGGGTGCGCCAGCAGCTGTGCCGCGGTCGGGCGGCGCGAGGGGTCCGCCTCAAGCAGCGACGCCACGACGCCGGCCGCGGCGGCGTGGCGCGACGCCAGCTGCTCGGGCAGGCCGCGGCCGCCGCGGGCGTCGGCGAACGCCGTTGCGCGCTCCATCCCTGCGGCCCCGCGCGTCGCGGCGCGTCGCGGCGCGGCGTGCGTGGTGGTGAGACGCTGGGCGACCGCTGCTGCCGCCCCGACCGGCTCGACGGTCGGTTGACAACGGACGGCCGGCTGTGCAAGCTGCCTGCCTGCAACCCCACGGCCGGCATCCGGTCCCCTTCAACCCCACAACACAAACGCACACGCGAGCACACTCCCTCCCCACGCGGCTCACCCGTCCCAAAGCGGCAGTACAGCTCCATTAGAATCAGCCCCGCGCTCCACATGTCCACAGCCTGGGTGTACTCGCCGCCGCCGCCGCCGCCGCCGCCGCCGCCGCCGCCGCCGCCGCCGCCGCCGCCGCGCGGCGCCGCCAGCTGCTCCGGCGCGGCATAGCTCGCCGTGCCGACGCCGCTGGTGTGGCGCGTCGTCGCGCTGCCCGCCGAGCCGCCGCTGCCAATGCGGCGCAGGGTGCCGCTGCCACCGCCGCTGCCGCCGTTGCCGCCGCCGCCGCCGCCGCCCTCGCCTTCGTCCGTCACAATGCAGCAGCTTGGCCCGTCGCCGTCGTCGGTGCTGGAATCGGGGCCGGCGCAGGCATCGGTCGCAAGCCCAAAGTCCCCTATTTTCAGGCAAATGCCAGGGCCGCCGCCGCCCGCGGCGGCGCCGTGGGCGGCGGCGCAAAGGAATACGTTGGCCGGTTTGAGGTCGCGGTGCATCACCCCCCTCGCGTGGATGTAGGCGAGGCCCTCAACCTGCGGGGGCAGGGGTTGTTTTGAGGGCCGCAGGGCTGCTCTTGGACTGCCGAAAGCGGGGGGGGCGGCCTGGGAGAAGAGCCAGGGCTTGCCCATGCGCCCAGACCCCCTGAACCAATTGCGAGAAACACGGCACATGGGAAGCCCCGCGTTCAAGCGGAATCCAATCCAACCCACAATCTGCGTGAACAGATCCAGCTCCAGATCGCCGGGCGGCGGAGCGCCGGCGTCCGAGGCGCGCGCCGCCAGCCACTCCCCCAGGGTTGGGCCCTCGACAAGCTCCATTGCCACGTTCAGGACGTATGGCCACTGCGCCGGCATCGCGAGCAGCTGCCGGGATGCCGCCGCACCCGCGCCGCCGGGCGCGGGAATGAGCGCCCAGCCCCGCCGCCGCTGCGCGCGGCTGGCGCCGGCGCTGCCGCTGCGCCGACGGCTGCGCTGCGGCGGCGGCAGCGGCAGCGGCGCAGCCTGCGCCGCCCCTGCTCCCGGGCCGAAGTGAAGCGCGCGCGGGACAACCGCCCATGCGTCGCACCAAGCGCGGCTGGCGCCCTCGCTGCCGCCGCTGTCGCCGTCGCTGCTCTCGCTGCTGCCGCTGCCTGTTGTGCTGCTGTTGTCGACACTGCTGCTGGGCTCGCCAAAAGTGAAAGCCGAATTGTGGCTGATTGAGGGGTCGCTTTCGCTGTCGCTGCCGCTGTCACTGCTGCTTTGACTAGTCTTGCTGCTTTCACTGCAGCTTCCGCCAGTGCTGCCCTCACTCCTGCTGCTGCACTCGCCCCCGCCGCTCCTGCCACTGCTACTGCTGCTGTCGCCGCCCCCACCGCTGCTGCTGCTGTCGCCACCCCAGCTGGCGCCGTCCCTTCGGGCCTCCTCCCCGCACCGCGCAGGGCGCGAAGGCCCAGGCAGCTCCTCGATCACGGGACAGCTGCTGGGCAGCTTCACGCCCCCGACCTCGCCGTCGCTGCTGGACGGCAGCTCCGTCACAACGCACACCGCCGCAGGCGCGCGCCGCACAGGCCGGCCGGCAACCCTGCGCCCCAAGCCGCCACCGCCGCCGCCGCCGCCGGCTGCACCCCCGCCGGCGCCGGCGCCTTCGCTGCTGCTCGTGCGCACGCGGCGGCCTTGCTGCTGCGGCGACGCGGCGGCGCCGGCCCGCGGCCGCGCCGATCGCTGGCCCTCGTCAGAGCTGCCGCCCGCCGGCTGGCGGCGGCGCGACGGCCGCGCCGCCTTGCCGTCGCTGCCGCCGCCGCCGCCACCGCGCCGCTGTCGCCACAGCTGGCGCGCGAGCGCCGTCCAGTCAGCTTCAAGCCAGGCTGAAAAATACCGCACCACGTGCCGGCACCCGTCACCCAGTGACGCCAGGATGCGGACCTTTGTCGTGGGTTTGGAGCGGAGGGGAGGAAGCATTTATCAAGGGTAGGTTGCCAAGCGGTCGCTGGCCGCGCGCATGGTTGGGCAGGCACGCCGGGCTGCGGTCGGCGGCAGACACCCTTCCCGCACAGCCGGGCATGGCGCCAGACAGGACCTGGCACAGCGGCCCCCTCTGCCCACCTCGCGGAGCGTCTTGGCCTCCGCCGCCTCGAGAACCTCCGGCGGCGCGTAGGGAGGCACCGCAGACCGAAACGGCACGCGCTTCAGCGCAAACACGCGCCCGTCGAGGCGCGAGCGCATGGCGCACACCGAGCCGAAGCCCCCGCGCCCGAGGCGGCGCAGCACCTCGAGCTGGGCCCCCGCCGGCGATAGCACGCGCAGCAGCGGCGCCGCCGCCGGCGCCGCCTCGAGTCCCGCCGGCCGCTTGCCGCCGCCGCCGTCGGAGCAGGCAGCGGCCAGCGCCGCGAGCGCCAGGGTCGCGGCCTCGGCGTACACGATGCTTTCTGGGGGCGCGGCCGGCAGGCCGCGCGGCGGGCGCGCCTGGCCGAGCACGGCCTGCTGCAGCAGCTGCTGCAGCAGGGCCGCCTGCTGCGCGCCGCTCGGGGGAGCGCCGCTGCCGAGCGGGCGCCGCTGCCGCGGCTGATGGTCCGCCTCCCGCTGCTTGCTCACAGCTTCGAGGGCCTTTTATGCGGGGGAGTAATTGATCGGGCGGCGGGAGTGGATGCGCTTTTGGGTGGGGTGGGGTGGAAAAAGGGGGGAGGGGCGGCCGCCGGCCGCCGGCCCCAGGGCCCTCAAGAGGGGCCCTCCAGTCGTCAGGGGGGCGGCAGGCCCCCCCATGATCAGGGCCCACTCTCATAAGCATGAACGCGCCTGCAGCAGGTCCGGCAGCCGCCCCTCTGCGCCGCCACCGCTGCCGCCGCCGCTGCCGCCGCCGCCTAGCGCGGTGATTGCACCGCCGCCGCGGTCCATTGTTCACTCGGCTCAGTTGAGATCGGCCTGGGCCATTTTGCGGCTCTGGCGAACGCGCTGCATGCCGCCTGTCGCGTCTCGAACAATCTCCCCGGCTGCTGGAGGCTCAAAACCGGGGGGCTCGATCGATAAAGGGGTTTTAAGAGTGTGGCTTAAACTACGGGTGGGAGGCTTCCAGCGAGGAGTGCTGCAGGCGGGCGGCGGCTGGTGCTGCCCTTGCTTGACCGCCGACAAATCACCGCTCCACGGCCGCGGCCGCCAGTGCAGCCGCATCGTCACCTGTCATTGAGCGCATGCAGGCGTGCTATCTGATTCGCGAGTGTGGGCGGCAGCTCAGCGTACGGTACCGTGTCAGCCGTGCCAGCATGTCCCACACCGCCTCCTGGCCGGCTGGCCCGGTGACCGGTGCTGCCAACAGGGAATCACCATCCAACTGGCCTGCACCGACCCGGGAACGTTTACCCCAAAAAATAGGCGAACCGCGATTATGCGGGCAGGAGACACGCGTGTTTGACCGATCGGTTTACTGGCGGCCTGATTCTGAGGAATCCCGGGCTTGCGGGTTGGCGAAAGAAGCTTACCGGAGCCGTAAAAAGTAGTACACCATGATAGAGCAGGCGCCGTCCGCGGCCGTGGCCGCTCTCTACCTGGCAGTGGCTTTAGGGGCGCTGGCCAGCTTTTTCACGTCGCACTACCGCGTGTACGGCATCCTCGCGGGATCTTGCGCACGTAAGAGGCGGTCGGGGCGCGGCTGGCGCCGGGTCTGCGCACCGCCACGCGCTTGCGGCGCGGCGCTCGGTGCTGCTGCTGCAGGGCACCACGCCACGGCGTTGCCCCGCGCCGCTCTACCCACGACGCTCGCTGCCCCAAACCTCGCGCGCAGTCCGCGGCGTGGCGTACGCGCTGCGTGCGGTGCACGCGGTGCAGGCAGACGCTAGCTACGTCGCGGCGTGGTGGGCGCTCACCGGCGCCGGCCTCGGCCTGGCAGTCTGCACCAACGCCGCCGTGCTCAGCTCCTGGTGAGCGCGCGGCCCCACGCATGTGCTTGCCAGCACAGGACGGCACAGCTACTTTCGCCCCCTGCTATCCCGCAACCCCCGGTCGATTGAGCGCGACGCGCGGCACTGCCTCGGCCGGCGCGCGCCGCGCGCCCCTCTCTCACCCCCTCCCCACGCTGCGCGCAGGTACCGCAACGCGCGCCCCACCAGCCGCCCGGCGAACACAAAGCCGTGGATCCGCGCGACGCAGGGAGCGATCATCGCGGCAGCCGTTTTCGGCCCCGCCATGTCTGTCGCCGCCGCCGGGCTCGCGCGCGGCGGGCGCACGGCAGAGTCCGTCGTGCTCGCGGCCAACGTGCGGCAGGCGTCCGTCGTGGTGAGCGGGGCGGCGCGCAAGGGGCCAGCGCAGGCGCTGCATTGCAAGGGGGCGCGCGGTGCGTGCAGGCAAGATCTGGTGCGTGCGTTTTCTGATGCGGCGACGTCAACCCCACCGCACCGCTGCAGGGCATCGCTGTCATCGCTGCGGGCGTTGCGCTGCACGCCGCAGTGGCGTTTGCGGGCAGCCTGGTGCGCTTCCCGGCGCGGCCGGCCACGCCGCGGCTGCGCACGCCCCCCAGCAGCGGCGGCGGCCTCGGCGGCACCGGCGGCGGCGGCGGCGGGATCGGCGGCGGCGGCGGCATCAGCAGCAGCGGGGGGGGCTCGACGCCCGCGTTTGCGCGGCCCGACCCGGAGCGCGGTGCGGCGGAGCCGATTGACCTCGGGGAACCGATTTCGATCATTGCAACGGTGATAGAGGAGAATGAGGAGGCGGCGCAGCAGGAGCGCGGGCGCTGCTGCTGCGGCGGCGCCGCCCTCAGCGCCGCGGACGCCGCGGCGGCGCGCGCGGACCGCTTTGTCGGCGCGCTCGCGGCGGCGGCGGTGCTGCTGGCCGCGGCGGCGGCGCTGCGGGCGGCGGCCCTGGCCGCGCCGCGGCTGTTGGAGGACGACTTCCTGCTGCTGCCGCTGCAGGCGCTCCCGGAGCTGCTGTCTGCGCTGCTGCTCGCCGCGCCGCCGCACCTGCTGGCGCGCGTCGGCATGGCCAGCCGCTACGGCCGCTGGGCGCCGAAGAAGGGCAAGCCGGCGACGAGCCGGCCGAAGAACAGCAACCCGGCGATCTGGAAGAGGGCGGGGCTGCCGGCGCCGGAGTCGCGCACCCAGACGCAGAGCGACGGCGTATAGGCAGGCTGGGGTGGCGCGGGGGCGGCGGGCACGTGGCAGCGCCAAATCCTGAGCAGCGCAGCACCTGTCCAATGTTATCGACCTAGTGAGAGGGGCCGGGGGCTGCGTCCTGTCTATCCCGCGCTGAACGAGGCGACGGCGGACGAGAGTGAGAAATGGGCGCCCCACCGTAGTAACCCGTGCGTAACGCGTCGACGTCAAAGCGCCCGCGCCGCAAGGGCCGCCTTGCCCAAGGTGGTGGGCGCGATGGCGCGGGGCGGGTGCGGGTGCTTTTGTGGGCCAGCGCCGGCCCGCGGCGGGCAGCAGGCAGGGGAGTGAACCGCGCGCCGTCACACAGGTGCGGCGGCGCCGTGTGACTCGGCCCGCCACGGCGCCGCCCGCCCCCACAAAACCACCGGCGATCCCGCCCCTGTGCATAATCCGCAAAGCGTGCGGGTACCGCACCGCGAATATTGCGCACACGCGAAGATCCGAAGACGCCACCCTCATCATGTGGGCCGCCCGGCCCACGACGGCCGAGGAGGCCTCTCCCTCCTCCAGCGAGGTGGACAGCATCCTGCAAGAGCTTGAGGGCTGGAGCGCGCAAGTAGACGAGGCGACCTTCCTGCAGTGGTGGGTGCACCAGCGAGTGGGGGGCGATTAGCCCGCTTGCCGGCGTCCCCTGCTCACACAAACCCCTGCACTGGCCCCGCAGGGGCGCGGAGATCGGTCTCGGCGGTGCTGCGCCGCCGCCCGGCGTTCCGGCAGCGGCGGTGGCGGCGTGGGCGGCGGCGCCAGCGCACCCGCCAGCGCTGCAGTCTGCGGCCGCCGTCGCGGGCCCCGGCCTTGCCGGCGCCCCGGGCATCACTTCCCCGTTTGCAGGGGTGATGCCTGCGACGCTGGCCGGGTCCATGGCCGCCATTGGAGGCCTGCAGAGGCCAGCGCCCGCCGGGGCGCTTGGGGGCCAGCAGCTGCCGCCGGGGCAGCTCGCGCTGATGCAGCTGCAGCTGATCCTGGCCGGCGGCGGCGGCGGCGGTGGCAGTGGTGACGTGGATATGGTCGGCGCGGCAGCCTCGGCGACGGAGGCTCGCTACGCAGTAGAGCAGAAGGCGCTGCCGCCCCTGCCCTACGGCCACCGGCCCCTTCAGCAGCAGCAGCAGCCGCAGCAGCAGCAGCAGCAGCAGCAGCAGGAGGAGCAGCAGCAGCAGGAGGAGCAGCAGCAAGTGGTGGTGAAGAAGGAGCGGGAGGATGAGGCGCTCGTTGGTGACGACGCCAGCATTGAGACGATTACCTGGATGCTGAAGCAGCAGGAGCACTGGCTCAAAACCTCTGCGCAGCAGCAGCAGGATGAGGAGCAGCGGCGGCAGGATGAGGAGCAGGAGGGGCTGGCGCCAAAGCCCAAGCAGCCGCGCGCGCGGGGGTTGACCCCAGAGGAGCGCCTCGCGCGGCGCAAGCGGTCGCTCGCAGAGTCCAACAAGCGCTACCAAGCAAAGCGGCGGGGCGAGGTGCGGCGCCGCGCGCGAATGGCCTGGCGCCCTGGCCGACGCCCATGCCTGCACCCTAGCCATGCCTGCAAATTTGCACTGCCGTCCCGCCCCATGCCACCGCCGCGCCTCTTCGTACACCGCACCACCGCCCCAACCCTGCACCCGCAGATGGAGACGCTGCAGCAGGGCCTGCTGACGCGGCAGGCGGAGCTGGAGCACCTCATGCACCAAAACGCCGCGCTGCGCGCAAAGGCCACGAGCCTTTCGGTGCTGATAGAGGACAGCGAGGACCGCGCGCGGCTGGCGCTGTCCATGGGGCAGCTGTCCGTCAACGCCGCGGCGCAGCAAGGCGGGCCGGGCGCGGCCGCCTGGGTCGCCGCCGGTGCGGCGCCGGCGCCGGCGGCGCCGGCGCCGGCGGCGCCGGCGCCAGGCGCGGCCGCAGCTTCGATGCCAGCGCAGCGGTCTGCCGTGCTGGCCGGCGCCGCCAACAGCCTGCGCGAACTGCTCGCCGCGGTTGCAGCGCGCGGCGCGCGCTGCGCGACGCCGGCCGTGCTGCGCTATGCGTCGGTGCTCGCGCAGCACCCGTCGACGCAGGCAATGGTGCAGATGGAGGGATCAGAGGCCTGCGCGCACATGCGGCAGCTGCACTCCGCCTTCATCGCGGCCGCGCGCGACCTGCTGCCGCTCGCCGACCCGGGTTCGGCGGGCGCGGCCGACGCGCCCGACGAGGAGGCCCGCGCGCTGCTGTGCACGGCGATGCATTCGCACATGTTCATGCTGCGCGCGACCTCGACCGCGCTGGGGCCGCTTTGGTGGCGCATGGCCGCCGGCCGCATGGACACCGGGGAGCCCGAGGTGCGTTGCATGCGGTCGCATGTCACCGTGGTGCTGAGGAGCGGCGGTGCATGCAGCTCATGCGAAGCCACGCGCTGCACGGCCCCCTCGCCGCCCGCTCTGCTGCGCGCTGCATGCGCGCATGCACAGCGCCGGCTGTGCGCCAGAGGAGCGGCCGCCGACCTTATCACATCACTCCCCCGCCGCCCTGCTCCGCAGCCCGCCAGCGTGGAGCACATGCTGGCGGTGATCACGAAGCGGCAGCAGTACGCGCGCCGGCTGGGCGTGTCGGCGGAGCTGGACCGAGAGATGTTTGCGATCTCGCTGCTCTTTGCAGAGAGCATGCACAAGGTGCGCACGGGGCTTCGCCATGCAGCTGCCACCTCGCATGCAGCTGCAAACCCATGGGAGCTCCATGCAAGCAGCGGCTTGGGCGCCACCACAGGCGGCCCGCCCTGTGTGTCTGGACTGCCAGATCAGATCTGGACCCTCCACCCCACCCCTTCCCCCCACCACTCGCCGCCGCAGCTGCTCCGGTCCCGCGAGCGCCTGCTGCAGGCGCTGGTGACGTGCCTGTCTGCCATGGGCGACGCCCCTGTGGCCGATCTGCTCTTGGGCGCCCAACCCGACGCGGCCTCCGCAGCAGCGGCGGCGGCGGCGGCAGCAGTCGCCGCATGCGGCCCGGCCGCCTCTGACGTGTCGGCCTCCTCCATGTCGGGCGCGGCGCCGGGCGACGGCGCCGGCGACGCGTCTATGGAGGCGCCGCCGTCGAGCGCGCCGTCCGACGACGCGGTCAGCCGCGCGCCGGTGGCCGACCTTCCCAGCGAGGCGCTCGAGGTGCTGGAGGAGCTGGAGGCCAACATGCTGCGGCAGGTGAGCGGACGCAACCGGGCTGGGCCGCATTGCCGCCGGCTGCGGGCCGGGGCGGCGGCGGGGCCAGCCGCAGCAGCGCGTCTTGCGCGCGCGCTTGCGTCGTGCCGTGCGGCGTTTGCGCTCCGCGGCAGTGGAAAGCTGGCGCGCCAGGCGCACACAACTGCGGCCGGGAATCCCTAACCGCGCCCCGCTCCCATTTGCAACCCCTCCCCGCAACCGCAGGCCCACCTCCTCGCAACGCTGTACGGCGCAGCGGCGCTGCTGACCGCCCGCAACCCGCTGCTGGCGGCCAACAGCATGGTCGGCTGCTGGCCCTGGATGCCTGATTTGGTCAAGATGGTGCAGCTGGGCGGCCAGCTGTACCTCCCGCCGATATTTTTCCAGTCGGGGATCGGCCTGCCCTGGGCCGACGTGGAGAAAGGGCACGCCGAGCTCCAGAGCATGAGGCACGACTGGCTCAAGGTGAAGAAGGCCGGGGCCGCTGCGCCGCAGCAGCGGCTGTGAATGGGCGCGGCGGGCGCCGCGGCAGCGGCGGGAGCGCTGCCGCTGCCGCGGCGGCGATGCCGGCGCCGCCAAATGTTTGGAACTGCCCCGCATTTGAGCACGCCCCTTCCTGGGTGGCTTGCAAGCCCTCGCAGAAATGCGCCCCGGCCCTAGCGCCTGCCGGCGCGCTTATTTGGAGGGATGTCCCTTTGTGTGTCTTCCAACGCACCTCTGTATGCTTATGACACGCCCCCAGTCCGCGCATGGCCCCAAACAGGCCCTCGCCGTTTGGGGGCCCCAATCCACACCCCAGCACTTGTGAATCGGGGCACCGCATCACCACATCAACTGCAACGCCCCCACGCCCTTAGAAGCGTGGGCGCTCGATTCCGCCGCAGTGGCATGCGCGCTTCCTAATGTGTGCTGAGCCTCAGCGCCGTTTGTTGCCCCGGGAAGGACTGTTCGTGCGCCGCCACTGGCGCCCAGTCCGTGCAATCTGCAGCCACCCACTCGGCTTTAGACTCTGAAATATCTCCGTTTGAATCATTCCATATATACACAACCTTTACGCCCCCCCCCCCCCATCTGTCGTCCCGCCCCGTCCCGTTGTTGCCTTGCGAGGGCGGGCGCGCTTTTGGGGGGTGGGTCGGCGCGCTGTCGCGGGGTCAAACGCGGGGTTCCGCTGCCTATGCTGGGGCCATCACCTGGGGCCATTTCCCCTGATCGAAGTGGCCGGATGCCTATCCATGCCAGGCATTCATTCCTCGAGTTTACCGTTTTTTATTTCAGACCCGCACCCGGACTTTTGCGGCTTTAAAACATCTGGCGACATTTGCTGGTTGTAAGGACGGATGCGCTATCAACGGGCTCTGCATTTCACAGGTCGAAAACTTGGGGGGCTAGCGGGACGGAGACAGCAAGAGCGCTGTGTGGGGGACAGAGCACAGTGCGGGGGAAGCAAGCCACAGGTGCAGAAGGGGGATAAGTTATCCTATTGCACGCAGTTCATTGCATGCAGTTCAAATGCAAGCACCAGTCAGAGCATTTCCACAGCGGTCTCCCAACAGCACCCCCGGCTGCGGCCGCGGCCGCTAGCCGGCCTTGGTTGGCGCGGGCGCCGCGCCTTTCATCAACTCCTCCACGTCCTTCCTGGCCTGCAGCAGCTGCCACGTGGCCTGCTGGGACAGCAGAGTCACTAGCTCCTGGTGGGGTTTTGAGGTGGGGCGGTCGGGGTGGGGGTGTTGGGAGGGGATTGGGGGCGGGCCGCACAGCCAGCCCCAAACAGGGCCGGACGCAGCTCAATGCACCTCCCTGCCCAGCGCACTCAACCCCTTGCAAGTCGCAACACGGAATCGCCGCCGCCGCGCCAGAGCGGCAGTCAGCAACAAGCGCTCCCAGCTAGCGGGGGGAGGGCGGGGCGCTGCAAGACCAAAAAGCAAAACGGGTCCCGGCGGGGGCCAACATAGCAAAACAAGCACGCACCGGTGAGTAATCCGCCTGGAAGGTGCTGACGTAAGGGAAGGCCTTGAGCCCTGCCAGCCTGTCGGACAGCTTTGGCGGCTGGCCCCGCCTGTTGTCGTCTATCAGATCCTGGCTCTCGATTGGCAGCGCCTTTTCCCATTCTCGGATCTGGGCGTTGATCACCCAAAGCACCTCGACCTGTTTGGGCGGGTTGGGGGGTTGCGGCGGCTGCGCTTTCGCCACGGCTGGGATGGTTGCTGTGGTCTTGCCTGGTGCGGGGCTTGGCTGGATGGATTGGGGCGCTACCGGCACTAGTGGGCTGAGTGAGCAAGCCGCGCGCGACAGCCCCCCGCCACCCAGCCGCCCGCTCGCCTGCCAGCCGCCGGCCACGGCCTTCGCCGGGTTGTCGAGCACGGGGTACCGCGCCCTGTGGACCGCGCTCTTGCCGGCCTTGTGGGCGGATGAGATGGCGGCGTAGAGCTGGTCAAAGCCCTCGCGGGGGAAGATCTGGGGGCAGGGGGGGCATTGCGGGGGGGGGGGGGGGCGGTCCGCGGGCTGGCTTGCGCGCGCGCGAGTCTGCGCGTGCGTTGGTGTTCGATGTGCGCTTGCCGGGATGCGCGGGCCAAGCCGGTTTTGAGCTCGCCAAGACCCAACTGCCTTGTCAATTGCCCCTCCCCACCGACCTGCGTGAAGTTGTTGAACAAGCCAACCGGCATGCCGTTGATCGTGCCGCGCTTGTTCACGGCTGTCGGCGGCACCTGGCAGTTTGCGGGGTTTGGAAGGGGGAGGGTTTGAGAGCGGGCGCCCTGAGACGAGGCGGGGCGTGCACAGCGCTTTGAGGAGGGAGCTTTTCAGGCCGCCGGCGCCGTTGCAGGCGGTATGCAAGATGAAAGCGCGCGCAAGCACGCAAAACGCAAGCGCGCAAGCACGCAAAACGCAAGCACGCAAGCACGCAAAACGCAAAGCACGCAAAACGCAATGTGTCCGACGAAAATGTTTGGGCGTTGCGCCCACCGCTCCAAACAGCCCCGCGATGTCCCATTGGGTGCGCGCGTAGTCGCTGGCGTTGGTGTCCGGCGCGGCCGACGCGGCGACGCATGCGATGATGCGCTCCACGCGGCGGCGCACGAGCGGCGTGACGGCAAGGTTGTCCTGCGGCGGCGGTTTGGCGGCCGTTTGGGGGCCGCATGCGCCGTCGGCCGCCGGCGCGCCGCGGGCGTGCGGTTTTGACGCCTTGCATGATGGCAGGAGGGGGGCCGCACGCGCGGCGCGCGGGAGTGCGTTGGCGCTGGGGATGCGAATAAGGCGGTCGGCACAGCGCGGCGCTGCGCCGCTCCTCACCGCGCCGCCGCCATCGGCAAACTTGCGGCGGCTGCCTTGAAAATCGACCTGCGGGGTTTTGGGGCAAGAGGGCAGATTCGGGGGTGTTTTTGGTTCAGGCCGCAGTTTGAACCAGGGGTGCGGGCGTGCCACGTCACCCTGTCAGGCTTAAGCAGAGCCTCGGCGCGGCCGCGGCAGCGCGCCAAAAGGCATTCAGTTTGACCTTCAAAACAACCAAGCGGCTCGACAGCCTTAGCTCGAACCAACGCGACAGCCTTGGTTTGAATCGATAAAGCCTCCCCTCCTCCACCCCCCACCCCCCCGCGCACCGGGCTCCAGTACCAAAGCTGCTCCGTCCCGGTCAGCTCCGCCGCCGCGTCGCTGGTGGGCCGCAGCCCCTGCGAGGCGAAGGAGCTCGATATGCCGACGACGGTGACGAGGGGCACTACGTAGGGGTCCGGGTCGGCGGAGACGACCCCGGACGCCGGCGGCGGCGAGAAGGCGCGGCCCGCGGGGCGCGGCGGGGAGGGCGGCAGCGTGTTGAGGAGGAGGGGCTCGACGTAGCCGCCGCCGACGGGGGGGTCGGTGCCGTTGACCGACGCGGGGAAGCCGGCGTACAGCGGGGTGAACTGTTTTCGAATGGTTTCGAGTGTTTTTTTAATGTTTTCGAATGTTTTTCGAATTCGGCGTTGATTTGGTGCGACAACGTGTTTGCGCGGCGGTTTGTTTGATTCGAGGCGGGGCGGAAGCGCGCAGCGGTGCCTTGTTTGGGGAGGGGGCGCGGCCGGCTCGGGGGCGGGCGGCCGTGTGCAGGGGCGCGGGGAGGTGCGTGTGCGGCGCTCGTCGGCGGGGAAAAATCAGGCTGGGACGCATAAGCATGGTTTCCCCCCCACCCCCCACCTCGATTGGCGCGTATTGGGTGGGCGCCTCTGGCACCAGGATGGAGCCCATGATGATGGGGAAAGGCCTGGTTGGGGGGAGGGGGAGGGGGAAAGCGGCTCGCGGCGGCATGCGGGAAAGGCTTTTTTGGGGGGGAAGGTCTGCGGGCCGTGCTGCGCCGCCGCTGTGGGGCTGTGCACCCCTCCCGCACCCACCGGCACGCCGCGCGGCAGCGGCCCTGCGCCCCCCCGCCCCAATCCGCCGCGCGCAGCAAGTCCCATTCCCTATCCCCGGCCGCGCGCGCGCGCGCGTTCGCACTTGTCTGGCGTGGCGCAGGCCACCACGAAAGGAATGCCCGGGTTGGCCCTCGCCACCGCCTCGGCCACGCCGCCGGCGGTGCCCAGCGCTGTGGGGGGCGACTTGTGGCCGCCGACGCCGAAGGGATCCAGAAAGGCCTCCCCAACAGAATCAGACCACGCGCCGACCGCCTGCGGAGGGGGGGGGGGTTAAGGGGAGGTTGGGGGTGGGGCGCGTAGCGGCGCGCGCGCGCGCGCGCGCGCGCAGGCTGGCAAACGGCACAATTGACCCCAGAACCTGCACGCCTGCGTGCAAAGCTCTCTGCTCACAACCTCCATTCTGACGCACGCACGCACGCATGCATACGATTGTGGGCGCATGCGCAAGCAACCGATCCCCGCACAAAACACACAACAAACCACACACACAGCACGCCCGCGCCTGCCCGTCGTCCTTGTCGCTCAGCACGTTTGCCAGCGCAGAGTCCAGCGCGTCCAAAACGATGGTGCCCTCCTGAACCGCGCGCCCGTAAGAGCCCGGCCCGTTGGCGGCCCGCAGGGCCTTGCGGCTCAGGGCGCGGGGCGGCAGGTAGGGGCCCAGGAACGTTTCAGACGGCACCTGCGCGGGCGCGCGGGCGGCGGGGCGGGCGGCGGCAGGCGCGGCGCGCGCAGTTACGCTTGGATGTATGGGCTTTTTGGAGCCGCGCTGCGCGCTGCAACCCACGGGGTTTGCCAGCCAGGCAGCGGGGGCATCCCCCCTCGAAATAAGGCAACAACTTGAAGGCCCAGAAACCAAGCCGTGCGTGCGGGCTGTTCAGGGCCCTGGGTCCACCTGCCCCCGCGCCCCACCTGGGTGAAGGAGTAGGCGCCGTTGAGCCAGGACCCCCCCGAATTGCTGGCCAGGTAGCGGGCGCGCTCCATCGCCCCGATCGAGTGCAGCGCGCGCACCCAGCCCAGCGCCAGGGTGGTCGCGCGGTAGCCCCCGCCGGACAGCTGCGGGGAGAACAGACGGCGCGGCGGGGCGGGGCGGGGCGGCTTTGGTGGGCGTGGGGGGGTGGGGGCGTGCGAGGAGGGGAATAGCGAATGGAAGCGACCAGCTTTCCGGCTGCATGCGGGCTGCGCCGGGCGGCGGGAGGAGCGCTTGCCGGCGGGACTGCTGCCACCCGGCGGCCGTCGGCGGTGACGTGCGCGCGCGCGCACCGCGATGCCGAAGCTCGGGCGCCTTTGGAGCTCTGGCATGCCCCACGCGCTGCTGCTGAGCTCTGGGTAGGTGAAGCCGGGGCCGTAGGTCCAAATCGTGCCCGTCACGTTGGCGGCGGGCTTGAAGGTGCCCGTCGCCGGCGGCGCGGCGAGCGCGGCGCGCGGCACGGCGGCAGCGACCCAGACCAGCGCCGCCAGGAGGGCGAGCGCCCGGCCCCCGCGGCGACCCAATCGGCCGCCCATAGAGTTGGGCTTTACGATGGCGGCCTTTGGGGGCCGCGAGGGGCCGCGAGTGATCACCCTGATCTTCGGGATGGACGTCCCAGGACGAGGGCGGGGCCCCAGGCGCCGGTCAATAGCCAATGATCATTGCTTTTAACCACCGCACAACCCGCGTGTGGCTCAACCCTCAGCCGCCGGCCCCGCACGCCGCTTGGACACTGCTGAACGGCGCTTGACCGCCTTGACGCGGCGCCGATCGCGGCCGCGCCCCGCTCATTGGCGGCAGAATGGGGTGCTCAAGGCATTGGGGCCCATGCTGCGGGCTATCGGGGCCGCCACCTGCGGCGCGGGGGAGGTGGACCTCTGCTGACTGCGCAGGCTGGCCGCTGGCGCCTGGCGCCCCGCCGCCGCCCCTCCGCCTGCCCGCCTAGGGCGGCGCGAAGACCGGTGCTTCAAACACTCCGGAACTACCCCGCCCACCCTTCTCTCCCCTCCCCTCGGCACCCTCGCCAGCTTTCGCGCGACACCCACCAGGTGCGCGCCTTGAGGCTCGCGCGGGGCCCCCGGCGGAGCCGTTCGCGGGATCCTGCCTTCTCCTTTTTGGGGCCGCGGGACGCCCGGGGGCGCCGGCCGCCGGCGCGCCCGGCGGCGGTGGCGCCACCTTGCCGGCTGTTGGCGCGCGCCAAGTGACGGGCGCGCATGCACAGCCCCGCGCCCCGCGCGCCCCGCCAAACGCGCCCGCGTGCGGCCCTGGGGCGGCGCGCGCGCGGGGGCGCGCCGACCCCGCGCTCCCACGGGCGCGCCACCCCCGCGCGCCCCCCCCCCCCTTCGAACCCCTCTCCCCCCACCCCCCAGCCCTGCCCCTTGCCCCTCGACCCCCCAACACCCCCGCGCAGGATGATCGCCGTGTCCGACAACCGCGTCACCGCCGCGATCGGCGTGGTGGCGGGGTGGGTGCTGAACGACAACCAGGTGCGCGCGCGTGGGGGCCCGGGGGGAGGGGGGGTCTGGCAAACGCAGCGGGTGGGTTCTGGCAAACGCGGCCGGCGCTGCCTCAGATTAAGCGGGCGGTGGGAGGGAGGCATCGCCTTGCGGGCGACGGCGCGCGCGGGGCCCCAACCCCGTGCGGCACGACCGCAAAGCTTAGCTGCGCTCATCCGCCGCGCGGGTCGCCAACCCCGCTGCGCCCCTCTCCGTCCCCCACGCCGCACCCCACCCACCCCCGGAAAAACCCCCGAAAACCCCCCAAACCCCCCCAAACAGGAGTCCATCAAGTCCGGCGCCAAGAAGGTGGCCGACGGCGTCACCGGGACGGTCAAGGGCGTGGCCAAGGGCGTCAAGGGCGCGGTCACGGGCGTGTTCAAGGGGGTGAAGAAGGTGCTGCGCCTGGAGTGATGGGACGGCCGCGCGCGTCCGGCTGACTGGCGGGGCGCCGCGGCGCGGGCGGCCTGGCCGCGCCTCGCGCCTGCGAGGCTGGCGGGCCGCCCGGGCCGCGCGCCCCGCCGCTGACAAACCCTGATGACCCCAAATGCTTTTGTGCACCTCGAACGATGTAAGCGCGCAAAGCCTGCAAGGCGCAAGGGCTCGTATGGTCGGCAGGCCATTGCGTCGGCCGCCCCGCAGAGTCGGGTCGCGGCGCGGCGCGGCGGCTCCTCAGGGCAGGCCCCCCTCGGCTAGCAACGGGTCGGAGACCGGCCCGGGGCTCTCCTGGGCTGGCTGGGGGCGCAGCAGGGGCGCGGGGCAGCTCGCGGGGTCCCGAAACAGCCCGAGAGGCGGTTCACCCAAAGCCGCGGCCCTCTTCTGCGCCCATCAAAGTTTGCAACGCTTTTGAAGCCCAGTTATAGGGAATACCTCCCCGGCAGCACGCGCTTGCAGCAACTCGATCTGCCGCGTGCGCTGGGTGGAGCTTCTTGGCTCTCTGCGCGTCAAGGTGAGGCGCGGGAGCCGTCCTTTGAGACGCCACCCGGGCCTGGGGGTTTGGCGACGCGCGGCGGGGGTGCAGCAGATCAAGCCCACACAGCCCTCCAGCGTGGCCAGGCCACCGGGGCGCGCCTCCCGGCAAAGCAGCGTGCACCAAGAGCTCTCACGCAGCGCCGCGAGAGCCGCTGGGGCGGTGCTGGGCTGCGGGCGCGGCGCCGCGGCGCGACTCTCAGGCCCGCGCCCCCCTCCTCCTCCCCCGCAGATGCTGAGCCGCCTGGCCCCCACCGCGGGCCTGCTGGGCCGGCTGGCCTCCCAACTCGCCAGCAGCAGCGGCGCGGCGGCGGCCGAGGCCGCGGCCGCGGCCACCGGCGGCGCCGCGGCGCAGCGCTGGGGCGCGTGGGGGCAGCAGCAGCAGCAGCTGGGGCAGCGGGCGCAGCGCGCCGGCTTTGCCACCAACAGCCACGACATCTTCAACGTCCACAAGGACTCCCCGGACAACAACATACAGACTCCCTTCGAGTTCACGCCCGCCACCATGAAGCAGGTGCGGCCCGAGTTAGCGGGGGGGAGGGGGGGGCGCCGGTCAGCCGCGCCCGCCCGCAGCGGCCGAGCTCGCGCGCCTCACGTGCCGCAACGCTGACCGCCCCCCTTGCCCCTAAACCCCTAAACCCCTAAACCCCTCCTCCCCCCATAGGTCCAGGAGATCATATCCCGCTACCCCCCCAACTACAAGGCCTCCGCGCTCATCCCGGTCCTGGACCTGGCGCAGCAGCAGAACGGGGGGTGGCTGTCGCTGGGCACCATGAACAAAGTGGCAGAGGTGGGGGTAGGGGGGGTAGGGGGGGTCATGGGTGCAAAGGGCGGGGGCGGGGGTTGATGGCTCGACAGACCCAGCACAACACGTAACCCCTTAGCCCCCCGAATCGAGATACCCCCCAAATCCGCAACCGCCCCCACTAATCCGCAACCGCCCGCCCCCCAATCCGCAACCGCCCCCCCTATCCCCCCCCAAAAGGTCCTTGAGATGCCTGAGATCCGCGTGTACGAGGTGGCCACCTTTTACACAATGTTCAACCGCTCCAAGGTGGGGAAGTACCACATCATGGTGTGCGGGACGTCACCCTGCAGGTGGGGGGGCTGGGGGCTGTTGCTTGGGGACGATTGTTTGGGGTGGGGTTTGCTTCAAGTGTGCGGAGCGTCACCCTGAAGGTTGGGAGGAGGGATGCGGGGTTTGGGGGACTCTTTTTGTCGGGCTGGGGGGTTTGTACTGCGCTCTCACTACGAAAGCAGCGAGTGGGAAGCTGCGCGGGTGGCCATCATGCCGCCTGCCCGCGGCGAACGCGGGCCGCCGCGGCGGCCGTGCACCGCCGCCGCCGCCGCCGCGCGCCGGCCCCGTTGCAGCGCCGAACCGACTCTGCTGCGCGGCGCCGAACCGACCCCGGCACACACACCACCCCCCGTCGACCCCTCCCCCCAGGCTGCAGGGTTCCCAGGGCATCGAGGCCGCGCTGGTGAAGCACCTGGGCATCCGCGTGGGGGAGACCACCGCGGACGGCATGTTCACGCTGGGGGAGATGGAGTGCATGGGGTGCTGCGTCAACGCGCCCATGGTGGCGGTGGCCGACTACACCAAGGGTGCGGGGGAGGGGGGGGTCAACACCACAAAGCGGCCGGCCTCGGGCCCGCCGTTCCCCCCCTTTGGCCACGCGGCCCCTTGCACGCCGCCCGCATTCGCCGCCCGCATTCGCGTCTGCGGCCACCCCTAAACCCATCCACCCCCCCCATCCCCCGTCCACCCCCCCCCCAGGTGTTGAGGGCTTCACCTACGATTACTACGAAGACCTCACGCCAGAGGACACCATCAAGGTGGGGAACGACGACCCAACAGCTGGGGGGGGGGGGGGGTTCAAGGGCGGGGTCGCGGCGGGCCGCTTTTTCGCGCAATGGCGCGCAAGATTCGCCTTGTTGCCGCCGCTGGTCCGCCGTCCATCCTCCCTCAAAGCACACCAACCCCTCCCTTGAAACCCTTCGGTCAAAAACGCTCCCGATTTCGTGCCAACCTTTGCCCCGACAAAAACCCCTAAACCCCCACCCCACAGATCGTGGAGAAGCTGCGCAAGGGCGAGAAGCCCCGCGTCGGCTCGCAGCACCGCGACAAGGCGGAGCCCGCGGGCGCGGTCCAGTTTGGCAAGTGGGTGCCCTCCAGCGGGCACATGACGCTGACGGGGCAGCCGAAGGGGCCCTACTGCAGGGACCTCACGGACCCGCCGCCGCCGCCGCCGGCGCCGCCGGCGCAGAAGTGAGGCGGGAGCGCGCAGAGCGGCCCTCAGCCGCCGCTGCCGTCGCCGCCGTCGCCGCCGCCGGCGCAGAAGTGAGGGGGCCACGCGCAGCTGCCCTCAGCCGCCGCAAGAGCAGAAACGAGCGGCGCCCCGCGCGCGGCCGGCGCCCCTTTGGGCGGCCGCCCGCTGGCGAGGGCACGCCGCACGCGCCGGCCTTGCGGCCGCCTGGCTTGAAAATGCTATAGAGAACCGTCCTTTTCCCCTCGTGCGCGCCGCGGCGCCCCCAGCCGGTGCCGTGTGCCCTGCCCGCAGCCCCGTGCCAGGGCCTGGCGTCCTGTCTGTTGCCAACGTTGCCGTTGGCGGGGGCGCGCAATCACCCCGTTTCCAGGGGTGGCCCTACCCCTCTGGCTCTCTCTCTCTCTCTCTCTCTCCCTCCCTCACACACGGTTTACAGTGCTTTGTGGCGCGCCCATTGCGGCGGGGCGTCTTAACGTGTAAAAGTTATGCAGTGCTGCCGTTCAGTGCGCAAGCAGCGGGCCTGCCTCGGCCCCGGCCTCGCGCGCGGTGCGGGCCCCTTGGGCGCAGGGGCGGCCGGCGCGGCGCGGAGGGCGGCGCAGGGCCGAGCGGGGCGCGAGCAAGGCGCGCGTTCAAAGCTGCCGTGCGGCAGCCGCTCTGGGACCGGTCAAACGCGGGCGCGCGCCGGTCAAACGTTGAACCCCTCCAGGCGCAGGCACTGCTTGTGGGCCTCGATCAGCGCGGCGCAGTAGGGGTGCTCCTCGCCTGTCGGGGCAAGGCGGTGTTTGGGGCGC
Organism: Raphidocelis subcapitata; assembly: GCA_003203535.1. NCBI lineage: Eukaryota > Viridiplantae > Chlorophyta > Chlorophyceae > Sphaeropleales > Selenastraceae > Raphidocelis > Raphidocelis subcapitata. Next base: position 191,435 of record BDRX01000055.1, on the reverse strand, counting down.
GGGTTAGGGGAGGGGGAGCAACTGGGGGCCGGCAAGGGGTGGCTGCTGCAGGGTGTGGCAGGTGCACGGAGCAGAGGGCCGACTCGGCCGCTTGCAGACGGGGGGTCCATGAGCGTTGCGGCAGAGGCCAAGCGCGCCCTGTTTTTGCCCGCGGGGCGCGCCGCCCGCCCACCTCGCTCCGCGATGCACGTGTCACGGATTCTCTGCGGGGAAGGCGTGTGGTGGGGGGGGGCAAAGGGCGGAACGCGGGCCGTCGGGGCGGCAGCGGCGCGCCGGGCGCGGGGCCTGCCGCGGGCAGCGCCCACGGCCACACGCAAACGGTACACAACCGCACGCGAGGCCGCCGCGGCGCGCCGGGGCCGCCGCGGGCCGCCGCGCGCCGCGCCGTGATTTGCGTGCACCGTGCGCACGCGCCGCAGCGCGCACCTTGGTGTCCGGGCAGGCGCAGCAGATCTTCTTCTTGGGCTTGGCGGCGTCGCCGGTCGCCGCGCCGGCCGCGGGGGCCGCTGCGGCGGGCGCCGCGGGCTCCGTCTTCTTCCCAAACGGCCACAGACCCATCTCCGACTACGACGCGGGTGCTGCGGGACCTCCCGCTTCTTTTTGCACGTATCGAATGAGGCCACGATCTGGACGGGGCGCCAAAACCGCTGGACGGTGTTTTGATTGGTGGGCGTGGCTGTAATCTGCCTTTCGCGACTAGCGCGGCGCTGGAGGGGGCTGCCTTTGGACGGCGCGGGCTGGATTGTCACTCGGGTGCGGTTTTGCGCCCCAGAAACGGCTCTCGGCGGTCGCGCCCGCCGCCATTCGCGTCCAGGGTTATCGGAAACATCATACAGGGCCACCGCGCCCCGCCCCGGGCTGCCCAAGATCGCCGCCGGCGCGGCGCTTCTTCAGAACAGCCTGCCAAGTGCTCTTTCAGCGCCCAAACAATGAGCCGGCGCAAGCACGTCACGCTGGCGCTCGCGCAGGACGTGCAGCCGCCCGGCGCCAACGAGAGCATCGTGCGCGCGCTCGGCTCGCGCGGCAGCAACGCTATCGAGGTGCGGCGGCGCGCCCGGCAGCGGGGGTCGCACAACGCGCAGCCATCAGTTCGCATCGGATGACCCATTGTGCGTTTCCCTCTGCGCGCCTCGCAGCGCGCACGCCCCGCCGCCGCTTTGCCCGCCGCCGCCGCCGCCGCCGCCGCCGCCCCTAGCGCACCTCCCCGCCCCCTCCCAAAACCGGCGCGCCCCGCCGCAAAAAAAAAAACGCCCAGGTGGAGTACCCCGACGGCCGCACCACGCTGGTCATGATGCCGGCCAAATTCAACAAAAAGCTTTGGGTGCGACGGGGGGGCTACCTGGTCGTGGACGAGAGCGAGGAGGCGGCGGCGGACAGCGGCAGCAGGTGCGGGACTGGGGGGGCCTGCCTCGGGGTTTTTCAAGCGGCGCCTGGGGTGTGGGTTGGAGTGAAGCCGCCAGCGGCCCAGCGCGAGCGGGGGCGCGCGCATACAGCCGCCGTTGCGTGAGAGGGGGAGACGGCAGCCGCCCAAATCGCAGGGAGCGCGGCCAACCCAGCAGCGCAAGCGTGCCCAGGACCTCCACTGGACAATCCTCCCCCTGCCCCGCAACGGCCCCCCCAAAAAAACCCGCCAAACCCCCAGGGTGACTGGCACCATAGTGTCTGTGCTTTACGAAAACCACGTCCGCCAGCTGCAGCGCATTCCGGGAGTGTGGTGAGCCTAGGGGCGCCGCGTTTCCAAGGGGGGGCAGTGTGGGTTTTGCGCCGCTCCAAGTGGGGGGGGGGGGTGAAGGGGTTTTGCGCCGCAAAGCGAACGGCGGCGCACAAGGCGAGCAGCGCTCTGAACAGGGACTGACTAATGTCTTTTGACTCATCGCAGGCCGCGTGAATTTGAGGACGGGGCGGGCACCAGCGGGCGCGGCGAAGAGGTCCCCGCAGCGGCCGCAGCCGGTGGCGCTGCCAGCGGCAGAGGCGGCGGCGGCGGCGGCGGCGGCGGCGGCGGCGATGGCGGCGTCGAAAGCCGCGCGGCCGCGGCCGCCGCCCTCAACGGCGGCGGCGGCGGCGGGGGAGGCGGAGATAAAGAGGAGGAGGGGGAGGAGGGGGGGGAGGAGGGATCGTCTTCGGACGGCGGCCTCGAGCCGCTTTACCAAAACAGCAACCGGAAGGTGGTTTACTACGAGGTTTCAGATTCGGAAGAGGAAGAGGAGGAGTCGGAGGAAGGCGGGGGGGCGGCGGCGGCGGTGGCGGCCGATGAGGAAGGCGAGGGGGCAGGCGGCCCGGCGGACGAGGCGGCGGCGGCGGCGGCGGCGGCGGAAAAGCGGCGGCGGTGGGAGGAGGAGGAGCAGCAGCTGGCGGCTCTGGGGGACAAGCTCGCATCCTGCGAGCTCGGCAGAAAGCCGGGGACGTGATCTGGTAACTGCAGTCCGCTCGTGTTGGTGCCAGGCTCAAGAAGGAGGGGCGGGGGCCTGCACAAAACAGCAGCCCCGGCTGGCGTGGCAGAGCGGGCCGGCGAATGCGGCAGCGAAGCTTCGCGCAGCCGGGAGGGTTTGTCAGCTGGGCATGTGTCCGCCGTCGGTGCGGCCGGCGCCGGCAAACGCGGGTTGTCAGCTTCTCTCCCCCTCCCTGCCTGCCTGTCTTTCCTGCGCTTGGAAGCTATTGGCCTGTTCATCAAGCTGCTTTACATTGGGTTTCTTCTTTGGGGGGCAGCCCCTATTGCGGCTGCCTCAGGTGTTTGCTTTGGGGAGGTTTGGGGAGGTTTGGCCTGCGGGGGGCCGCCGAGAGGAGCGGCCGCAAATGGTGGTTTTCCGGAGCAGTGTGTGGGAAGGGTGTCCCTCCGAATGTTAAAAAAAGCAGTTGGCGCAGTGCCAAGGGCTGGAACGGGCGCGAAAAAGAAGGGCGGAAAGAGGCACACAGCAGACAGAGGCGCACAGGGGGGAACGCCAGCAGAGGCAGGGGGTGGGAAACCCACCCCGCCAGGCAGGCGCGGCGGGCCCGCCACACTCAACACGGGCAGTCCAGCGGGTGCGTCAACACAGGACGCGGCTCTCTTGAAAACGAAAAACGCGCTGCGACAGTGCCGGCCCGCGCCCAGGCGCACGCGCGCAGTCGCGCGCACGGGCAGGCCGGCGCCGCGAGGCGCGCCGCGCCGCGCCGCGCCGCGCCGTACACCGCCTCGGGGCTCTAAAACTGGATCATCGCCTCCGGCGCGTGCCCCAGCTTCTCCAGGTTTGGCAGGCACGCGAACTTGATCATGCCCGGCGGCCCGCACATTGCAACAATCGACTCCGGCCCCGGCGCCAGCAGGTGATCTGAGATCATCTCGAGGTTGATGTGCCCGGTGCCGTGGGCCCAGTCCTCGGGGAGGCCCCGGTCGCAGGTGTACCAGAGGCGGAAGTTGGAGGGGCGGGCGGCTGCCAGGGCCTCCAGCTCGGGCCTCAGGAGGATGTCATCAACCGTCTGGTTGGCGTAGATGAGCGCCACCTGGCAGGTTGGGGGGGGATTGCGGGTGTTTCAGTTTGCGGGGCGGTTGGGAGGGGGATTGGGCACGACGGTTCGGGCTGCCGCTTTTTGGGCGCCGCCCAGGAAGCCACGATTAGGAAGTGCGCAGCAGCAGTGAGGCCCGCTTTTGGAGTTGCTGGGGGTCTTCTGCACCCCAGTAAAGCCCCCAAAGCTCCCAAAACCCAGCCCCGACCCACAAACACACGCACCTGGGTGTCGTCCTCGGGGTCGCTGCACACCGCGCGGATGACCTGCCAGCACGGGGTGATGCCGGTGCCGCCGGCGATGAGGCTGATGCGCTTGGCAAAGCCTGGAGGGGGGAGGAAACGGGGAGAGAGCCAGAAGTGTTGAGGGCGAGGCTTGCGCGGCTGAGATGCGATAGCACTGCACATGCCGTCGCCGGGCTCTGCAGGCTCGCAAACCGGCGGCCTCCCGGCCGTACAGGCCGCACAGCCCAACACACGCGCGCGCGCGCGCGCACACACACACACCCAAACGCACCCACACACACCCGGGGCGAATGTTCCGTATATGTGGGAGTCGCGCGCGCGCCAGCGCGCGCGTGTGGGAGTGAAAAGAGAGGGGGGGAGGAGAAAAGCGCGCGCGCGCGCCGGCGGCGCCCGTCGGGCGCCGCCGGTGCCGGCGCGCCCCTCCGAAGGCTCAGCGCACACAGCCTGGCGCCACAGGCGCAAGGCTGAATTTAACTCGCATATCTAACAGGCAAAGCACTTGCTTAAGGGGCATAGCGCGTGTGCATGGCGGTGCGCAGCAACAGACGCTGCCGGCTAGACGTGATTTGGCGTCGAAAAGCGTCACTGGCGTTGGCTGCGCATGCTGCGGTGGCGCAAACGCGCCGCCGCTCTGCCGTTGCCACCGCCCGTCCTTGCCGCGGCGAGCACAGCCTTAGGTCGTCGCCACGTTGCGCTGCAAGCGCGCAAGCGCCGCCGTGGCTGCTGCACTGCTGCCGCCGCCCTCGGCTTGCCTCCGTTGCTAGTTTGCTGCGCTTTGAGCGCCGTCGTCCGCTGCATGTCCAGCGCCGCCGCCCCCGCAGCTGGTCTCCATCAGGATTTGGTGCAGCAGAGGGAGTGCTGCCGGGGCTGGCAAGCAACGGCAGCCGCTTTTTAAGTTGACTCGGGGTGCTAGCAGATGGAGGCCCTCACCCCAAAACCGCTGCGCTTAGTTCCGCGCTCCCCCCGTCAGCGCCGCTGCCAGCGCCGCTGCCGGCGTGGCCCCCCTACGACGGCGCTTGCGCCAGCCATAGCTGGGGGGCGGTACCGTGACCGCGCCCGCCGACGTCCGCACTACAAGTGCGGCTCGTGGCGGGCGCTGCGCGGCTCCAAGCCTGCTGCCAGAACGCCAATGCCCCGACACACGCTGGCGGCGGTCAGTGCTACGCCTGCAGCAGCCGCCTTGGACGCCGCCGCCGTGCCGCCAGCGGGCAAAGCCGCACGCGGCGGCGGCGGGGATGGCCGCCGCGGCGACGGCCAAAGCGGAGGCCGCAGCGGCGGCGGGACTGCTGGCTCGCCGCCCAAGCTTGGCATCAAGGCCAGCTAGCTAAACTAGCGCAAGTCATGCCACCTCGGCGGCGGCGGGGAGTGCACCTAACCACGCCTGTGTTGCCCGCATCTGGGCAGCCGAACATGTGCACTTGCACTGCTGCGCGTGGCAGCCTTGGGCTAGTGCAAAGAGAGCGGGCAGTCCGCTGCCGACCTCAGCCCACGCCGGTGCGGCACTTGATCGCCGGTGCCAGGCGGCGCATTTGCTTCATGCTGTCCCTCACATGCAGCAGCAGGCCACAGCGCCGGCTGCCGCAGCGCCTGGGCCGCGGGCCGCAGCAACATGCTGGCTGGTCTGATCCGCGGCGCCGTGCACCGCCGACCACGGGTTTTAAACCACTATATAGGCCCGTATAAATTTATTAGAAGCGATCAGAGGCCACGCTGAGGTCCAAGCGCTTGTCAGGAACGAATGAAAGCGAGTGCAGTGAAAGTGGCCTCCCCGGAACGGGGGCCTTTGCGAGTGACCACCGTCTTAAACTAAAGAAGCTTTCACCACGAGCGAATTATGCCCGCTCCGGGCCCTGCTCGGAGCCGTGCCTGGTCGCACGAGCGAATGCAAGTGAATGAGCGGGAGGCCCCGGGAGTCAACTCCGCGGGGAGCGACCCTTCCTGGTGTACGATAGCCCTCATTCGCTCTCTGAGCTATATTTAATTTTTGGTACCGGGGAAGACGGCGGAGCATCGCTCCTACCGGCCGCCTAAGGAAGTGAACTCGCCCACACACACCCAAACGCACCCACACACACACACACACACGCCTCGGAATGGGTCACGCGTGCAAGCCAAACGCGCAAGATCCATCCCCAGGGCCCCCGGCACAACCGCGGCGGCGTGGCTGCTCCCGCCCTCGCGGCTCGGGCCTGCAGGTACGCCGCGGCTTGGGCGCGCGGTACGCCCCAGCGGATGGTGGACACGCAAAACCCGGCAGCCCCCGCGCTCAAAACCCGGCGCCCCGTCGCATTTGGTGCTGCCAGTGGCCCCACCCCTCGATCGAGGGCTCAAGCTCTGCGCCCGTTTGGGAGGCGACGACAACGTGCGCCCCCGCCGCGTTCAGGCCCAGGCCATACAGCCGGCAACGCGCGTCGGCGAGTTGACTGTTGGCGGCCGTGGCGCTGCCGGCTGGGCCGTGGCACCGGCCATGCACCTGGACGGCCAGGCGGCCGGCCGCGCCTGGCACAGTCGTGTGTAAAACCTTGTGTGCGGATCGCGGCGGGCAACACGCAGGAACCGGTCAGGGCAGGGGCCGACAAGGGGTCTCGGTGGCAGGTCGAGCGAACGAGATTTGCGCACGATGGCAGAGCGCGCTCCCCCCGCCGCCGCCCCCCCGCCGCCGCCGCCGCCCCCTCGCCGCCGCCCCCCCGCCGCCGCCCCACCGCCGCCCCGCCCCAGACCTCGCGATCGGCACTGTCCCGCACGCGGGCTCGCCGGTGGGGCCGGGGGCAGCCGCGCCAGCTGCAGCAGGTCCCGCAGACGATTCGGCACGCGCGGAACACTTTTTGCCAACCTTGCCAACCCCCCTCCCCAGGCCACCAGACCCGCCCCCGTTTAGTTTAAACTATTCCCGCGGCAGCCCCAAGGCCGTTCCAGCCCTCAAAAGCCTCGCGCCAGCTCCCCGCGCCCCGCGCCAGCCCCGCCCAGCGTCAGCCAGCGGCCCTCCGATCGCGCGCGACCCTCCCCAGGCGACGGAGGACCTGCACCAGGCCGCCCAGCGGCGTTGAGCCACCATGGGCAGCGAGGCGCCCCCGATGGCTCCCCCCACGGGCGACTCGAGCCCCGCTCGGTCGCTCCCGCTCGACGGGAGCGCCGTCAAGATGAAGGTGGGCAAGATGAGGTGCTTTGGCAACGCGGGGGAGGGCCGTCCGCGCGGGGGACGTGGCGCGGGCCTGCACAAAAAAGCCAGCCAGCCCGCTCAAGCGCGGCCCCGGCGCCCTCACCCGCAGGGCCTGCCCTTCAAGGCCAACGTGGACGACGTGGTCAAGTTCTACCAGGGCTTCTCGCTCGGCGCGAGCTCGGTCTACCTGAAGCGCCACCCCGACGGCCGGCTCAACGGCGAGGTGCGGGGGCCGCCCCGGCCGGTCGTACGGTTTTGTTTTGCGGCGATCGCTGGCTTGAGCCCCTGGCACGGCCCGTCAGGGGCGCCAGGCGGCCTGCCAAAGCGGACGGCGGGCGGTTCCCTGGCCCTGCCCCCCGCGGCGGCCCCTCCTATGCGCGGGGGCGTTCTGGGACGATGGAACAGCTGGTCAGCCGCCGCCGCGCGGCGGCAGGGCGGCCCGGCGGCGCGCCGCGCGCCGGCGACGGCGCGCGCTGTGCCCGCTGCGCGGCGAGCGGGCGGCGCCCGCCAGCACCTCGCACGCGAGCCGCGCCCCACGCAAGCCGCCGCCGCCGCCGCCGGCCCCCTCTTCAAAAAAACCGCAGGCCTTTGTCGTGTTTGAGAACCCCGACGAGGCGCGCCGCGCGTGCCAGAAGGACCGCGAGACCTTTGGCGACAAGTGGGGCGACCGCTACGTGCGCGTCTACCCCACCCTCGAGTCTGACGTGTCGGACATGCAGCAGGCGGTGCAGCAGCAGAACATGGGACCGCAGCAGGTGCGGCGGCGGGGGGCGGCGGCGGCGGGAGGGGGCGGCCGCGGCAGCGCAGCATAGCCCGGCAGCCGCGTGCATGCGCCGCGCGAACGGTGCGCGCATGCAGCGGCGCTGCGGCGGCTCGAGGCGCAGTGGCCCGGTTTTGAACACCCCCCTCACCCCCGCTCTTCCCCCTCACCCTGCAGGGCGGCCACGGCCACCACCTGGACAGCGTGGTCAAGATGAAGAGCCTGCCCTTTGACGCCACCCAGCTCGACATCATCACCTTTTTCGAGGGCTTCAGGCTCAAGCCCAACGGCGTGCAGCTGGTGGTGCGCTCCGACAACAAGCCCACGGGAGAGGTGCGGCGCGGGGCGGGCGGGCCGGCGCGGCGCGAGCGTGATTTCGAGGGAGAGCGTGGCAGTGCCGCCGCGGCCGCGGCTGCTGCGTGCTCTGCTGCTGGTGCTGCTGCATCGGCAGCAGGTAGCACACCTCCCCCCCCGCCCTCCCCCCCCTGCAACAAAGCGCAGCCCCCCACCGATCCCTCCCCTCCCCCCCGCAACCCCCAACCCCCCCCCAGGCGTTTGTGGACTTTGAGGCCCCCGACGAGGCGGCGCGCGCGCTGCGGGAGAAGGACCACAAGGTGTTCCACGACAAGTTCGGGGACCGCTACGTGCGCCTCATCCAGGTGTCCCGCAAGGAGATGCAGGCCACGCTGGCGCTGCGCTTTGGCGGGGAGGGCATCCTCAAGGTCAAGGGCATCCCATTCAAGGCCGCCGCCAACGACGTGCGCAAGTTCTTCTCGGGCTACAAGATCAAGCCCGACGGGGTGTCGTTCATCATGCACCAGGACGGCCGGCCCAC
>BDRX01000055.1:911-182918 GCA_003203535.1 Raphidocelis subcapitata | reverse complement strand
GGGGGGGGGGGGGGGGGGGGGGGGGAGGGGGGGGGGGGGGGGGGGGGGGGGGGGGGGGGGGTTGGGGGGTTGGACCGCTGCGCGCTGCGCTGCGCTGGTTGGTTGGTTTTGGTTGGGCTTGGAGCAGCCGGCCAGCAGCAGCTGCTGGCGCGTTGGGAGGCGATTGGGGCGCACCCCCAACACGCTGCAGTGCGCTCGCCCCCCCCCCTTCACCGCCCACCGCCTCAAAACGCCGCCCCCCCCCTCCCCTCCCCCAGGGCGGCATGGGCGGCATGAACGCGGCCATGTCGATGCTGCAGTCGCTGCTGTCCAACCCCGCCAACCTGTCGCTGATGATGGCGCAGTCCCCCTGGATGGCGCAGCACCTGCTCGCCAGCATGGGCGCCGCGCCGCCCGCCGGCCCGCACGGCGGCCCGCACCTCGGCCACGGCATGCCGCCGGCCGGCGCGCCGCCGGGCTCGATGCCGCCGGTGGACCACGGCGCGCTCGCCGCGGCGGCGCAGTTTGGCCAGCAGCTGGGCGCGGCCGGCATGGGCAACATCGCCGGCGCGCTCAACGGGCTGTCGCTGGGCCAGCTGCACCCCTCGCAGCAGCAGGGCGGCGGGCCGCAGGGCCCGCAGGGCGGGCCGCACGGCATGCAGCAGCACTCGCCGCCTGGCGACGTGGGCAACGGCTGGATGCCCAACGCGCCGCAGGACAACATGGTGTTCTACGGCAACGCCGCGGGCGGCAACGGCATGGAGCGCGCGTGGGGCGACCACAGGTGAAGCGCCCCAGGGGCCGCCTAGGCCTGCCAAGGCCCGCGGCGCAGCCGCGCCCGCGGCCGGGCCGCCCCAGCGGCGCCGGCGGCGGCGGCGGCCGCGGCCGCGGCGGCGGCGCCGTCCGCCGCCCGGGCTGGCTGGCGTTGCAGCTGCACGCCCCACGCCCCCCCCTGCCTCCCTTTGCAATTTTTCATGATCCATCGACAATCGGTCGGTTTCGGCGCGCGACAGCGCGCCCCCGTGCGGTCCCCCGGATGTTGCTTTGACATGCGGCGGCGCACAGCACTGTGTCCCCCCGGAGCGCGTGCGCCCGCGCGCGCCCGCGGCCGCGCGGCCGCGGCGGCCGGCATTGCGGCCGCCCCGGCCGCCGGGCGGCCGAAGATGGCGGCGTTTTGGAGACGACGGCGATGATGATGCCCCGGCCGGTGCAGGCGGCGCTCGCCGCCACCGGGCCCCGCTCTGGCCCCACCCGCAACCAACCCCCCGCCACCGTTTTGCGTGCGTGCGCCTGCGCTGCCTGCACCGCCACCTCATCATCTGCCTCTCCCCCCCTACCATATAACTCTCAAAGAGTCCAGACCACGCACACCGCACCACAAACGGCCGACCGCGGCCCGCCCGTTTTTCCCCGCGCCGCGGGCGCCGCGCCGCCGCCTTTGCCCCCGCTTTCGGCCCTGCACGCGTTGGCGCCCGCCCGATCGCACAGCGCCCGTTCGCACGCCCCGTCTCTCACGATGCGCATCGCCGGGCCGGGCCCCGCCCCGCCCCGCCGGCGCCGACGATCGGCGCCGTGCGGGGGGGCGGCCGGCGCCGGCGTGCGGTTTTCGATAGGTGGCAAGTTTGGCGGATCGAAATTTTTCCTTGCTTGCTGCAGCGGCCCGCCCCGCGGCGCGCATGCGCGCGCGCGCGGGGGGGCGCTCCCCCCCCTCACTTGCCCTGCCCCCAGATCGCGTCTGTGTGGCCCGCTCACGTCGGGGCGTCCCCCGACGGGCCAAGTGTGCCGCCGTCCCAAGCTCGCGCGCCGCCGCCGCCGCGCGTCCCTCCGCGCCCCGCCCTCCCCTTGCGGGCGGGGCTGCTGTGAGCGGCGCCGGCACGCGCGAGGTGTCAGCACCCCACATTGAACCGTACGCACACTCTCGGGGACCCTTTGCCACACCCTGCGCGGCGCGCGCGCGCCCCTGCTTTGTGGCGGGCTGGCCGCGGGCCCCGGCTGTGCCGGGCCCGTGCGCCCCCGCCAAGCGGGCCGCGCGCCCGCTACCCCGCACCGTTTTTGCCGTGCCTCCTCCACACTGTTTCCCGCTGGCGTTTACTCCCCCCACTCGGCTCCGCGTGACGCCGCACCCCCCCTTTGACCAAAGCCCCGCCGACAGTCGTTCCTTTTGGGAGGGCGCGCGTGCGGGGCGGGCCCGCCCCCCCGCGCGCGCGCGCCGCCGCGGCCAAACGCCTCCAAGGCCCCGAACCCCCAGCGCGGCCCCGTATTCAAGGGGACGCGGCGTTGCTGCTTTTGCCTGCTCGCTTTCCCAAACGTTGGCGAGGGGAGGCCGCTGATGCCTTCAAAGGTTTGCCGTGTCAACAAGGTTTGCGCGATGTGTTTGACCTGTGGGGGCGGCAATTTTCGGGCCCCGTTTCAGGCCCGCCCGCCCCGGTGTAAGGTGTCCCACAAGGCCGTCCGCCGCGGGCTGAAAGCGGGGTGCGTGGGGTGGGGTTTACGCTTGGGGCGGGGCCGGTTGGTGGGGGCCGGCAACCCCGGGGCCGGCCGCAGCCAGCCGCCGCCGCAGCGCCGCAAGGTCTGCGGGCGCGAGCTTGCAGCCGCTGCGGTCCAGCCGCACCGCCCCGCAGGCGGGCTCCGCCTCGGCGGCGGTGCTGCCATCGGTGCCGCCGCCGCCGCCGCCGCCGCCGCCGCCGCCGCCGCCGCCGCCGTCGCCCCCGCCGTCTTCCTCGCTGCCGCTCTCGCCCTCCTCCTCGCCCTCCTCCTCGCTGCTGCCGGCGCCCTGGCTCGAGCCCGCCTCGCTGCCACCGTCGCCGTCGCCGTCGCCGTCCTCTCCCTCTCCCTCTCCCTCTCCCTCTCCCTCGCTGCTGCTGCAGCTGCCGTCGCCGCCGCCCCGTGGTCCACACTGCCTTTCCTGGTCTGCGCGGCGGTTGTCGCGGGGCCCTGTGTTCAAAACCAGCGGACGTTAGCTGCTTCCAGGGCCGCCTGCCCCGCAGCCGCAACCGCATGCGCCAGCGCTCACCGAGGCGCGCCTTGGCCTCGAGCAGCCGCACCGCCTCCAGCGCCGCCGCGTTGCGCGGCTCGGCGGCGCGCAGGCGCCGCGCGCGGTCGAGGGCGGCTGCGTAGTCGCCCTCCCTCAGGGCGCGCACCAGGTCCTGGCGGCGGGTGTTGGGCACGTGGGCTTACTAAGGGCCGGGGCTGGGGCCGCGTGGCGCCCGAGCACGAGCTGGTCTGCAGCATGCGGTCGGCGCGCATGCGGCGCGTGCGCGGCGCGCGTCCCCGCTGGTGCGGGCTGGGCGCGCTCACCGCTGCGATCGCCGCGCCCGCTGCGGAGGGCCCCGCGGCTGCGGCCGCCTCGTGGCTCTCCTCCGCCATCGCCGGTGCGGTGGTGGCGTGCGGGGACGCGCGCCACAGCTGCGCCGTCGGTCAAGTCAAAGGTCGGCGGCGGGGGGCGAGGCGCGCTTGCACAGCTCACAGACCAAGGGCTTCCGGCCGGTTGGGGGCGTCAAAAGCGTATAGGAGGCGTCCCAGCCTCCGCGAAGCACAGGAGCGCGAAGTGCCGAAGCGAGTGACACGGGCGATTGTTTTTTGTTTCGGTCCGTTCAGCGTGTTTCTGGGCGCATGCGAAGCGTTTCTACCCTCGGGCTGCAGATATGCACGACATGAGACGCGTCTAGCGAGACGATCTAAGAAGGCCGAGGGAACGCAGCGAGCTGGGCGGACGGCAGGTGGGATCGCATTGGAGCACCGCACAGCCGCGCCTGCGACGCTGCGGGCTGTGCAGGTGCCCCGGCCACCCGGCGTCTGCGCTGCGAGCTGCGACCGCGCTCCGTCCGCCCGCAGCGGGCGCGCGCGCGCGCCGGCCCCCCGACGCCCCCGCCGCCTCCCTCGGCCGCCCCCGCCGCCTCCAGGATGAGCGCAAAGCGCGCGCTCCGCGCGGCGCGCGAGCACCTAGCGGCCCAGCAGTACCGCGAGGCGATCGCCGAGTGCAAGGCGGCGCTGCAGCAGGACGCCGCCTGCTTTGATGCCTACGTGTGAGCCGCGTTTGTCCCACGGCCCGGGGGCTCTTCCGGCGGGCTCTTCGTGGAAGGGGGCCCCCCGCCGTGGCTGGGGGGTGCTGCGGCGCGCCGGACATGTCCCCGGCATGGCAGCAGCAGCCGTTAATGCGGGCCGGCCCCACAACGCCGTGCCTCGTCGCCAACGCAGCCCCCCAACCTTCCCCCACCCGCCCAACCGCCACCCCACCCTCCCCCCAGCTACATTGGGAAGGCCGCCTTTCTGCTGGGCGACCACGAGCAGTCGGAAGCTGCCTACCAGCGCGCCCTCAAAGTCAACGACGCGGCGCCGCCCGCGTGGCAGGGGCTGGCGGAGCTGTACTGCGGCGCGCAGCAGTGGGCCAAGGCGGCGGACGCTTACCAAGCACTGGTGGGCCCGCGGAGGCGCCCCCCTGGCTGTTTTTTGAAGTCACTTGCAGTTTGCGGGAGGGCAGGAGCGCGCTTTGCGTTGCAAAGGCTGGGGCCTCGCGGTGCAGCGCCGGGGTCAGCCGCGACGGCCCAGGGTTGGGGTGTGCGCCCCAACGCTTTGCGTGCCGCCGCCGGCAGGGCCGCGGTCGCCTCGCCCCGGCCGGCCGGGCGTGCGCTGCCCCAGCAACTGCCGGCAGCCCACAAACCGGACCCACGCCACCCAAACAGGTGGACATGGCGCACCGCGGCGAGCCCGCGGTCGCGGGGAAGCTTCCCGCCCTCACCCGCCGTCTGGCAGAGGCCCACGTCAACTGCGGCCAGCTGGAGGAGGCAGAGGCGGTGCTGTCCGAGCTGCTGCGCGCCCACCCCTCCCGCTCGAGCCGCATGCTGGCCGCGGCCTGGGCGTCCGCCGCCGCCGCTGGCGCGGGCGTGGCGCAGTCGCGGGGCTCGTCCGCCGCCGTCACGCCCACCGCGCCGGGCGCGGCGGCCGCGGCCGCGGCGGCCGCCTCCGCGCTCGCGGCCGCCGCGGCGGGGCCGGCCGCCGCAGCGACCGCCGCAGCAGCCGCCGCCGTCGCCGCCGCCTCGGACGCCGCGCCGCTGGACCCGTCGGAGCGGCTGTCCCTCCTGACGATGCTCGCCGACATCCAGCTCCGCGAGGACGAGGCGGCCCTCGACGCGCGCGTCGCCTCGAAGATCGCCGCGCGCCTGTCCGAGGCGGCCGGCGACGCGTCCAAGGTGAACGAGGCGTACGAGCGCGCGCAGGCGCTGGCCGAGGCGGCGGACGAGGGGCTGGAGCTCGAGTGCGACCACGCCAGCGGGACTCTGAAGGAGATCGTCGTGGCGACGGCGCCGACGGCGGCCTACTCCAAGTACCACGACGCGTACCTGCACAGGTTGGGGGCGGGGGGGGGGCCCGCGGCCTCGCCGGCTTTGGACTGCTGGGCCGCGCGTGGCTTGGGGGCCTGTGGGGCGCCCTGGTCTGTGAGGGGCCTCCAGCAGGCGCCCTGGACCCCTAACCTTTGGCCGCCCCGGCCCTCGGAGCAGCCGGCGCGCAATCAGCTCCCAGCAGAGCTGGTTCCAAACCAAATCTCAACGGCCCCGCGCCGCACCGCCCCCCCCCCCCGAAACGCGCACCTCCCAGGCTGCGCCGCGCCGTGCAGGTCGCGCCCCCCGGCTCCCTCGCCCGCCACCAGCGCCGCGTCGCCGTGCTCGAGCTGTGCCGCGCCGCGATGGAGGGCGTCTGCCCCGCGGACGCGTGCGCGGAGGGGCGGGGCTGCGCGAGCGCGTACCCGTACGAAACGGCTCTCAGGTACCTGGAAATTGAAGAGGAGGTCGCAGGCGGCGCCTCCGCGCCGCCGTCCCGCGCGATGTCCCGCACCACCAGCGGCATAGACCTGGCCGCGGCGGCCGCGGCGGCCGGCGGCGGCGCGAGCACGGCCGCGTCGCCGCGGGCGGGTTCGGCGTCGGCGGCGGCGCGCTCGCCGCTGATGACGCCGCCGCCGGCGTCGTTCTCTCAGCCGGCGTCGTTCTTCGGCTCCCTGTCGCTGCAGCAGTCGACGATGGCGCAGCTCGCGGGGGGCGCCGGCGGCTCGCCGCGCGTCGGGCCCCGCGGCAGCGTCGGCGCCGGCGACGGCGCGGCGGCGGCGGCGTCGCCGCAGCCGCGGCTGGCCGGCGCGGCGAGCGCGGCGCGGCTCACCGAGCTTGTGTCCAACCCGATGGCGCGCTGCGACGAGCCGCACCACGCAGACCTCCCGCCCGGCGCGTCCCGGGACCTGGCCGCCGCCGCCGCCGCACAGCTGCCGCCGCCGTCGCTGCCGCTGACGCCCGCCGCGTCGGGGTCGCTGCTGCACTTTGCCGGCGGCGGCGGCGGAAGCGCGGCGGTCACGCCGCGCGCGCCGTCGTCGCTTTCGAGGCACGCCTCTGGGGAGTTTGGGTCCCTCGTCCACGCCGGCGGCGGCCGGGGCTCCTTCACAGGCGGCGGCGGCGGCGCCGCCGCGGTGGCGCCGCTGCTGGCGAGGGACTCGGAGGCCATCGCTCAGCGGCTGGTGCACTCCTTCCCCTGGAACAAGACGGGGCAGGTGGGCAGGGGCCTGCGCCCCGCATCTGCCGTTTGCCCCCTCGTCCCTTGGGGCACCCCCCCCCCACCTCCAGAACCCGGCCCGATTCCATGCAGGGCCGATTCCATGCAAGGCCGTCTGGCAGTGCCGAGCGACCCCGGCGAAACCGCCCGTCGCCGGCCGCAAAACCCCGCCAACACCCCCCCTCCCCCTCCACGCAGGCCCACGCCGCCATGGCGCTGCGCCGCCGCGAGGCGTACCTCCCATCGGGCGCCGCCACGCTGCGGCTGCAGTGCGGCTGGGCGGGGCCAAGCACGACGGACCTAGCCTGCTCGCGGGCGGCGCTGGACGCGGCGCGCCACCCCGCGGCGAGGAAGCGGCGAAAGGCGGGGCTGCTAAAGGTGCGCCGCCGGCGCCTCGTCCGTTTTTCCGGCTCGCCGCGTGCCTGTTCCTCCTGCCGCCGCCGCCGGCCCACCTGCCCCTTTGCAAGGCCTGGAGCGGGGCGCTGCCCTCCACGCTCGCCGGCTTGCGTGAATGCCAATGCGGCCTCGCCCTCTTTCGACAAACCAACCCTCCACCCGCCGCCGCCCGCCGCCGCCGCCGCCGCCGCCGCCCGCAGGTTTTGACGCGCGCGCTGGCCGCCGGCGCGCCGTCCACCAGCGCCGCCATCGCCGCCGCCGAGATCGCTTTGGAGGAGGGCGACGCCGAGGCGGCGCTCGGCGCGGCAAAGGGCGGCATCAAGTTCGTGTTCCAGCGCAGCCGCGCGGGGAACGAGCGGGCGCGGCACGCCGCGCTGATGCTCAACCTGCTGGCGGCGCAGGTGGCGGTTTTGTTTTGTTTGGGGGGATTCTGTTTTGTGTCTGGAGGGGGGGAGGATTCCTGCGAAGGCAGTGGCACTGGCTTCTTCCGCGATAACCGGGGGCCAAACCGGGGCCGGTGCCTTTCAAATAACCCCTGCAGCTGCCCTGGGCGGGGCTCCTAAGCAGCGCCGCCGCCCAACCCGCTCGCCCTGAACCCCCCCTTTCCCCACGCGCGCGCGCGCGCCCCCAGGCCATGGCGCGCTGCGGCCAGCTGGAGGACGCCCACACCGTCTTCTCCCGCCTCGCGTCGCGCGTGAGCGAGGGGGACGTGGCGTTTGGGTCCGTGGGGCTGCCGCCCACGTCCATCCGCCAGGAGGCGATACGGTGGGCAGGGCCCCTCGGCTCTGGCGCGCGGCGCTGGCTTGCTTTCGCGGCGCAGCGCCCTGCCCCCCAGCATTGCGCTTTTTGCAATTCTGACCCAACAACAATGGGGCTGCCGCCGTGCCCCCCCCGCCCCCTTTTCGACACCGCCCCAACGCCAAACCGCCCCCCCCCTCGGCGCCGCGCCCCGCGCCCGCAGCGGCCTCGCCCACGTCGCCCTGAAGCGCGGCGACACAGCCTCTGCGCTGCAGACCTACGGCGAGCTGGTGTCCCGCGCCATGGTGGGGCGCGGGACGGCGGAGCACTGGGCCTTTGGGGAGTACGGCTGGCTGCTGTTCGAGGTGAGCTCCCGGGGACTCCAGCTTTGGGCATTTTTCAAAGCTTGAAAAGCGCATCGCCCCCCCCCCCCCGAAATCAAGCCCCATGCCATTTTTGACTCGATTCAGACACGCGCCGCCGCCGCTGTTGCGGGTGTACAGGGGTGCTTTCCGGCCCCTCGCGGGTGGGGGTGGCGTGGGAGCTGCCTGTTTGACTCGCGTTTTGACTGCACGGGGTGCGCGCGCCGCCTCGCTCCGCGGAACCAACGCCCAAACCCCGCCGCGCCCGCCGCCGCCGGTTTGGCCCGGCCGCTCGCAGACCGGCCAGGCCGAGTCCGGGCGCCTTCAGATCGAGATGGCTTTGGACGCGCTGGCGCGGGCGGCGCCTGTGGGGGCCGAGGCAGCTGCCGCCGAGTACCGATGGAAGCTGGGCAGGTGGGGGGGAGGCGTGGCTGGGGGTGGCTTGGGGTGCGCAAGCTGCTGATTTGGCTTCAACTGGCTGAAAAATCGGGGCTCCTGGCTTTCAGCAGGCGGCCGTCCCCGCCCGCCCGGCCAAACCTCGCCTCTGCCTGCCTGCCTCACAACCGTTTTGAGCCGCTCCCATCCGCCTGCCGAGTGCCGACCCATCCTCCCTCCCTCCCTTCCCCCGATCCCCCAACCGCCAGGATCTACTGGGAGCTGGGCGGCCAGCTGAGATCCGACCCCGAATTCGCCCGCGCCCAGTTCCTCGAGGCGGCCCGCGACGGCGAGGGCACGCCCTGGCAGGCGCGGGCGTTCGAGTGGCTGGGGCGGTGGTACGCCGCGGTGGCGCGCGACGGCGCGCGCGCGCGCAAGTGCTTCTCGCGCGCGCTGGCCCTGGACCCGACGCTGGTGGGCCTGGGCCGCTTTTTGGGGGGGTTGCGGGCGCGGCTTGGGGGAGGGTGGAGCGGGAGGGTGGGAGTGGCCTCCGGGCTTGTGCGGGGTGCTGGTTGGGAGTTTCAGGGGGTGGCAACGAGGCGGGGCACAAACAGCCATACGAGCCTTCCCGACCGACCTGCTCCCCCCACACAAACCCCTGGACCCAGGCCGGCGCCGGCGAGGGCCTCTGCGCGCTGCTGCTGGGCGAACGGGCGCCGGGCGCCGAGGACGGCGGCGCCGCCGCCTCCGCTCCCGCCGCCGCAGAGCACGACGGCTCGGCCGCCGACGGCGCCGGCGCGCCGGCGTCGGCGCCGGCATCGGCGCCTGCGGAGGCCGCCGCGCCCCAGGGCCCCGAGCGGGACCCCCAGCTCGCTCGCCGTGTCTGCGAGGACGCGCTCGCGCGCGAGCCGCTGCGCGCCGGCTGGGCGCGCGCGCGGCTGGCGCGGCTGCAGCTCGAGGCGCGCGAGTGCGCGGCGGCGGCGGCGGGCTTCCAGGCCGCCATCCGCGCCGCGCCGCGGGACGCGGCGCTGTGGGAGGGGCTCGGCGCAGCGTACCAGGTCGGTTTTGACCGCTCGGGAATTGGGTTCAAGGTCGTGTGCCTGCACGGCCTGCGCAAGCCAGCCTTGAACATGCTCTGTACCCGCCGCGCCCCTTTTACGCAAGCAGGCCGTACGCGCTGCACAAACGGGCACCAAGGCGCACAAGCAAAACACAGGGGTTTCCCCCCTGCCAGAGCAGCTCCACCACACAAATACGAAACCACCCGCCGCCCCTCACCAACCCCCCGCCGCCGACAGGCCCTCGGCCGCCACAGCTCTGCGCTCAAGTCATACGAGCGGGCGCTGGAGCTGGAGCCGGGCCGCCTCTACTCCCTCGCGCAGGCGGGGGCGCTGCTGTACATGGCGGGCCGATACGCAGAGTCTGCGGAGAGGTGCGTGCGTTTGTGGGGGGCCCTTGTTGCAACATGCGCGCATGCGCGCGCTTTTGGCCGTTCTGCTGGCTGGCGCGGACGCACGTACTGCACTCTGGCGCGCGGCGCTGCAGAGTGCGTGTCGGTTGGCCCGCCTCGAGCCGTCGTGGCTGACACCCGCCCTCCCTGCACCGCTTGGCGGCCACCCCGCCCCGATCGCCCGCCCCGAACCAAGGTACCGCGCCGCGCTGTCGCTGCAACCCGCCTTCCCCGCGGCGCAGCTGGGGCTGGCCGAGACGCTGCTCGCCGCCGCGCGCCTCCACGCGCGCATGGGCGCGGCCGGCGCGGCGGCGGACGAGCTGCGCGAGGCCGCGCAGGCGGCGTCCGCATGCGCGCGCGGCGGGCGGGGCGCCAACATGGTGACCGCATGGAAGCTGCTCGGCGACGTGCTCATACAGCACGCGGCCGTGACGCCCGGCGGCCCGCCCGCGGCGCCGGCGCCGGGCGAGGGCGCCGACGCGGCGGGGGCGGCCGCGGCGGGCGCCGCGAGGGCGCTCAGCACGCGGCTCGTCGCGATGCGGGCGGCGCGGCGCGCCTACCTGCGCGCGGTGCACTTGGAGCCCTCTTCGGGGCTGCTCTGGGGCGACCTGGCGGGCAGCTGCCACCAGGAGGCGACCCTGCTCAACCTGCAGCCGCAGACGGAGGGCAGCAGTGGCCAGGGCGCGGCAGCGGCAGCGGCGGCGGCGGCCGCAGCGCGCGCGGAGCGGCTGGCGCGCGGCGCGCTGCGGCTGGCGCCGGCGGACGCGTGGCTGTGGCGGCAGCTGGGCGCCGTGTCTGGGGACCCTGCCGTGTCGGAGTACGCCCTGAGCAGGTGGGGGCGCTTGCTGTTGGCCATGCGCTGCATTGCATGGGCCGTTTCTGGAGCCGCCACGCGCATGCAAGGCGCGCATGGCGCACGCATGCGCATGCATGCATGTGGTCAAGCCCTCCGACACCTGCATCGGCCCCCGCACAACAACCCGGCCTCCCTTCAGGGCTCTGCAGCTGGATCCGAAGGACGCGACGAGCTGGGTGCAGCTGGGGCGCCTCTACACGCGCCACGGCGAGGGTGAGGGGGCCTCCCAGACCCTAGGCCGCCTGCGCCCCTGCGCTTTTTTTGCGACACGCCGCCGCCCACAAAGCAGGCACCCCTGCGCGTTCCCTCAACGCGCGTGCGCCGCCGTGCCCGCCGCCCGCCGCCCCCTTCCCCCCGCAGTCTCGCTGGCGCAGCGCTGCTACGAGCAGGCCCGAGGCGTGGAGCCCACCGCCGTCGCTGTTTGGGAGGCCATGGCCGCGACGTCCGCCGGACTGGCGGCACCGGGCGCGGAGCGAGACGCCCTTGATGCCTCGGAGCACGCCGTCGGCCTGGGCGGCGGGCCCGAGTCGTGGGTTGGCTTCGCCGCCGGCGCGCTGCGCGCCGGCCGCGGCGCCGAGGGCGCGGTGCTCGCCTGCGCCGCAAAGAGCGCGGCGCAGGCGCCGCTGCTGGTCGCGGCTCACAACAGCTACGGCCTCGCGTGCGAGGCGCGCGGCGCGTGGGGCGACGCGGCGGCGGCGTTCCGGCGCGCGCTCGCGCTGGTGCCCGCCGGCGGCGCCGACGGCGGCGCTGTCGGCGCCGGCGAGCCGCCCCACACGCTCCACCTCGCGCCCGGCGCGCCGGGCGCGACCGCCGCCGCCGTGCCTGCGGCCCGCGGCGCGCTGGTGGCGGCGCTGCAGCTCAACCTGGCGCGCGCGCTCGTGCGCGGCGGGCGCTGCGCCGAGGCGCTGGAGCTTTACCGCCCCCTCGAAGCGGCGGGCGCGCTGGCCGGCCAGCCCTACGCGCGCATCTGCCTCGCGTTCGCGTCCCGCGGCGCCGGCGAGCCGCGGGCGGCGGCCGCCTCGGCGCTCGGGGCTGCGCTGTCCGAGGCGGCCGAGGCGGGGCCGGAGGCGCTGATGCACGCCGTGCTCGCGTCCCTGCAGTTGGCGGTCGGAGAAGGCCGCCTGGAGGAGGGGTTTGCGCTGCTGCTGCAGTACGGCCCAGAGCTTGCGGCCGCGCTGCCGGGCGGCTCCGGCCCCGCGCGCGTCACGGCCCTATGGCTCTCGCTGCTGTCCGCCGCCGCGGCCGCCGCGCCGGCGGCGGCCGGCGCGGCGGAAGAGTGGGAGGGCACGCTGCGGCAGTGGGCGGCGGGGACGGCCGGCGTCGACGGCGCCGCGCTGGAAGCGGGGCTGCTGGCGCTGCGCGCGGCGCGCGACGCAGCACGCGGCAAGCGGCGGGCCGCGCTGCGCACGGTGGCGGCCGCGGTGCGCGCCGCGCCGTGGCTGCGGCCGCTGCGCACGCGGCTCGCGGCGGCGGCGATGCAGGCGAGCCCGCGCTATGCCGCCGCGGCGGCGCGCGCGTGCCCGCCGCCGACGGCCCCAGAAACCGAGGCGGCCGCACGGGGCGATGCGCCCAGCGCCCACGCCGCGCTGGCCGCGGCGGCCGCGGCCGCGCCTGTGGCGGCAGCCGGGCCAGAGCCGCCGGCGTTCTTCGTGCCAGGCGCGGCTGCGCTGGGCGGCGCGGCCCTCGCCGGCCCCTGCATCGAGCTGTCTGTGCCCGCGGCTGCGGCGGCGCGCGGGGCCGGGCTCGCTAGCGCCACGGCCGCCGCGGTCGCATCCGAGGCGGCCGCCGAGGCCCGCCGCCTGCAGGCGCTGCTGCGTGTGGCGCCGGGCAGCGCGGGGCTCTGGGCGCTGTTCGCGACGGTTTCGGTGCAGCGCGCGGCGGCGACTGGCGACTGCTGCCACCACCGCGCCGCGCGCGCCGCCTGCACGGTCGCAGCGGCGCGCGCGGCGCGGCAGCTGCAGCACGCGTCCTCGCCGGCAGCGGCCGCCGAGCTGCAATGCGTGCGCGCCAGGATGCTCGCGGGAGAGTCCGAGTCCCACCTGCACTCGCGCCTGCCCGGATGCCGAGATGCCGCGCGGTCCTCGGCGCACGCCGCCGTCGAGGCGGCCGCCGCGGCGCAGGCGGCCGCGGCGGCCGCGGGCGCGGGCGCCGCGGCGGGCGACGCGGGCGGCCCCGCCGCCGCGGCGGCACTGGCGCAGCGCCAGTCAGCGCGGGTGCTGGCGGCCGAGGGGCGTACCGCCGACGCAGAGGCGGCGTACCGCCGCGCCGCGTCACTCGGTGACGGGTGCTCGCAGCTCGAGCTGGCCCGCCTGCTGTCGGGCGCCGGCCGCGGCGACGCGGCGGCGGCCCTGCTCGGCGCGCTGCGCGGCGACGGCGACGGCGGCGGCGGCGACGACGACGGCGACGCCGCCCGCCCCGTCGTCGGCGCGGCGCTCGAGGAGGCGCTGCTGCTGGCGTCGCTCTCCGACCTCGCGGGCGCCCGCGCCGCGGCGGCGGCCGCGCTGTCGTCGGCCGAGGCGCGCAGCTCCGGCGGCCGAGCGGCCGCGGCGGCGGCGCACGCGGTCACCGCAGAGGTGGCCCTCGCGCAGGGCCGCGCCACGCTGCCCGAGTTTGCCAAAAACCTGCTCCTCGAGGCGCGCCACCACGCGGGCGCGGCCGCCAAGCTGGCGCTGGCGCTGCCCGGCGACCGCGGCCTCGCCGCCGCGGGCACCGCCGGCGCGCTGCTCGCGGCCGCCGAGGTGGCGCGGGGCCGGCCTGACCGGGCGGTTGAGCACCTGACCGCCGCGCTGGCCGCGCTGGGCGAGGCCGGCGGGCGCGTGCCGGCGGGGGTGTGGGCGCTCGCGGGGGACGTGCTCGGCGACGCCACCGCGTGGGGGCGCGCGGTGCACACAGACCCGGCGGGCTGCCGCGCGGCGTGGCAGCGGCTGCGCGAGGCGGCGGCGGCGGGGGCGCGCGGCGGTGCGGGGGGCGGCGAGGGGGCGGCGGCGACGGCGCCGTGACGGGGACGGCGGCTGTCGCTTGTGTCTGTGTGTGATTGAACCGCTGCCCTCCTTGCAGTTTCTTATGGCCTGTTGCATTGCCCGCAAGCATTGTGCAGGCTGTTATGTGCCCCCTCACGGCCGGTGCCAGTCCGGCCGCCTCCACCTACCAACAGCAGCGGCTATTGAGCTTTGCGGTGGCTGTAAAGATGACTGGATTGCAAACGCCGGCCTCGAAGGGAGGCAGTGATCGAGGGGGAAACCTGCCGCGGCAATGCCGCCGCGCTGGCCGCCGGCTGCCGCGCCCTCTGCCAAGCCCCCGAGGCGGTTGAGTGCGGCAGGCGGGCGGGCGCGCCGCCTTGCCGCGCACCGCGGGCGGCTGTTATGCGCGGCCCCCCAACCCAAAGATTCACTCTACCCCCGAGCGCGTGCTTCCGCGAGCTCCCTATCGTGCAAGAGCACCCCAGATCCGTCCACCGCTCCGGGATCGTTGCGCGCCGTAGCGGCCGCAGCACAGCAAAGATGGCGCTCATGCAGGTCGCCAAGTCGCTGATCTCGTCGGCCGAGGTGCTGGCGCCCCTGGCCGGCCAGGGCCTGCAGCTGGCCCGCGGCATGGCCTCCGCCGGCCGTGGCAAGTCTGAGCGCAAGGTGGCGGTGCTCGGCGCTGCTGGAGGCATCGGCCAGCCCCTTTCGCTGCTGATGAAGGTGGCTGGGGCGCGCGGGGACGCGACTGGGAGTGGCGCGATCTGGCAACGGAAGCCCCTCCCGCGGGAAAGCGGACGCGCCAGCCGCCTGCATGGGCGCAAGTGGGGCGCGGCCGTCTGGATAGCCTCCCAGGGCTGATCGCGGGCCGCCCACCGCCGCGGCCAGCGCACACGCAGCACATGCGCCGGCGCGCGCGCGCCGCGCGCCGCTCCGCCACCGCCGCCGCAACCACCGCGCCCCCTCCCGCCCCAGATGAACCCCGCCGTCAGCCAGCTGTCGCTGTACGACGTGGCCAACGTGAAGGGCGTGGCCGCGGACATCAGCCACGTCAACACGAAGGCCAAGGTCGCGGTGAGAGGGCCTCCCACCTTTCCGACCGCAGCGGGGCGGAGGTTCCGGCAACGCGGCGCCGCGCGACCCCCCCTCCGCCGCCGCCAGCCGCCAGCCGCGGGAGCGCCTTCGGCAGCCGCCCGCCAGCCGCGCGCCCAGCCGCCGACGCAGCCGAGAGCGCGGCGCGGCGCGGCGCGGAAAAAGCGCCGAGCGCGCCCGCCCGCACGACCCCCCCCCCCAAAAAAGGGCTTTGAGGGCCCCGACTCCCTGGCGGACGCCCTCAAGGGCTGCGACCTCGTCATCATCCCCGCCGGCGTGCCCCGCAAGCCCGGCATGACCCGCGACGACCTCTTCAAGGTGGGGTTTGGGGGCTGCGGAAACCGCCGCCGCCGCCGGCAGTAGCGGCAGCGCCTGCCGGGCAGTCGGCCGCGCCCGCGCCAGCCCGCTCTCACCACCCCCCACCCCTTCCTAACCTTAAACCCCACCCTAAATCCTCCCCCCCACCTGTCCAGATCAACGCCGGCATCGTCAAGGGCCTGGTGGAGGCGTGCGGCAAGCACTGCCCGGGGGTGAGCGCGCCCACGCTGCGCGCGCGCCGGTCTGCCCGAGCCGGCCGCCAGCTCCACCGGCGGGGCCTGCCCCCTACCATGCAGCCCCCCGCCGCCGCTGCCGCCCCCGCCGCCGCCGGACGGCGCACTGCCCCTGCAGCCGCAGCTGTCCCTCCAAACACCCACCCAACAACACCCACCCAACACACACACCCCAAACACCCCCCCCCCCAAAGGTGCGTGCCAAGACCTTCTACGCCGAGAAGCTGGGCGTGGACGTGGCCAGCGTTGACATCCCCGTGGTCGGGGGCCACGCGGGCATCACCATCCTGCCGCTGTTCAGCCAGGCCACGCCGGGGCACTCGCTCAAGGCGGAGGACATCGACGCGCTCACCAAGCGCACCCAGGACGGCGGGACGGAGGTGGGGGCGAGGGAGGGAGGGGGTGTCTCGGCTCCAGAAGGGGTGCCGCCGCCGCTGCCGCCCCCGCTGCCAGCCGCCGCCTGCGCGGCGGCGCGCCTCCGTCCCCCAAAACCGTCCCTTAGCCCCCCAACCCCCACCCCCCTACACCCCCCAAACAAAGGTCGTCCTGGCCAAGGCCGGCAAGGGCTCCGCCACGCTGTCAATGGCCTACGCCGCCGCGCTCTTCGCCGACGCCTGCCTGCGCGGCCTCAACGGCCAGGTGGCCACGGAGTGCGCCTACGTTGAGAGCAGCGTGGAGCCGGACGTGCCCTTCTTCGCGTCGCGCGTCAAGCTCTCCACCGAGGGTGGGCGGGGGCGCTGTCGCTGCGGGGTTGCGCGGGCCGGGCCGCTGCCGCTGCGGGGCCGCCGCTGCTGCAGCTGCCGGGTCGTGCGCAGCTGCCGGGTTGTTTTTGTGTTGGGGCAACGGCAACACACTCGAATCACCCCCCCCCCCCACTCGCACGCACCCACAAGCGCAACCCCCCCCCACCCCCCAAACCTGCCCCCCCCCCCAAAGGCGTTGAGACCATCCACCCCGTGGGCAGCATGACCAAGTACGAGAAGGACGCCCTCGACGGCATGAAGCCCGAGCTCATCGCGTCCATCGAGAAGGGCGTCAAGTTCGCCAAGGAGGGCGCATGAGCGGCCGCATGCTGCGCATGCGCTCCGCATGCTGCGCATGAGCGGCCGCATGCGCGCATGCGCTCCGCATGCTGCGCATGCGCTTCGTATGCTGTGCGCATGCTGAGCACGCTGCGCGTGCTGCGCGCGCTGCGAAGCCTGCCCGCTGCGCTGCGCGGGCGGCTCGGAAGGCTTGGAAGGGCCCCCTTATGGGGGCTGGCTTGACACGGCACGGCGCGGCTTCGCTCGTCATCCCCCTCCCCCTTTGTGTGTGCGTGCCCGCGTGCGGTGCGCGCCGCGGCTCTGCGGCGCGATTGCCTCCATCATCCCTTTCCGTCGCGGCGCCGGGGCCTGCCGCCGATCGCCGGCCCCGCCTTGCCGCCTCGGCGCACTGTTTGACGACGCGCCCGGGGCGGCCCCCGCCGCCGGGACGGCCGGGGGTCGCGGCGGCGGGTGTGGAGGGCTTGGTGTAAATTTTAACCGTGAACGTGGCCCGGGGCGCGGGCTGAAGGGCGTTGTCACCCGCGCTGCCCGCGCTCGAGGCCCACCCCTCGCTGGGGTGTCAACAATCGCCGCACGGCCCGCCCCACACCAGTGCCGGTCTCGCAAAAGAAAGAGCGGGCCACAAGTTTCTTAGTAACTCGGGGGGAGGCACCAGGCCTGCCAGCATGGTGGTCGCCGCTGATCTCGACGGGGACAGGCCCGAGCGCCCCCCTTACGAGGAGGACCGCGCAGAGGACGACGAGGAGGTGTTTGGGGCCCGAGGGAGGGCGGGGAGGGGTCCCGGGGCAGGGGCGGCGGCGGGGCCGCGCCTGCGGCAGGGGGCCTGGCTGGCACGCACACCCCATGCGGGCAGGGGCGGGGCGGCGGCGGCCCGGCGGCCGCCGGGGCTGTTTCCAACCCGCAACCCCCCCGGCCGCGCGCGCAGGCGGAGGACGAGGAGGAGGGCGGCGGCGTGGTGGTGGAGGAGGAGGATGACGACGACGACGACGACGACGACGTGGGCGGGGCAAACGGGGGGGGCGGCTGGGAGAAGCCGCCTCGGCAGCAGGGCCTGCCGGGGCCGAGGCAGCACAGACGCCGCGCGCGCGCGCGCGCCGGGCGGCCGCCGTCCGCGCGCCGCGCGGCACGCTGGCTTGTGCCGCCCCGGGCCGGCGCGCAGCCGCGCGGCCGCTCCGCCGCCCGCCAACTAACGCCCCCTGACGGTTTGCCCCCCTTCCTCACCCCCCCCCCCCCGCAGGATGACGAGGACTTTGAAGGAGAGGAGGACGGCGAGGTGGGCCCCAGCCGTATGGCCCTCGCCCCTTGTTTTGGCACCCCATTGGCGTTGGGGCAGAGTGATCTGGGCCCGCGCACGCACACGCCGCCGCTCGCAAGCAAGCAAAACGGTCGCTTACTCACTGCCCCCCCTGCCCGCAAACCCCCACCCACCCACCGCAGGGCGACGACGCCGGGGAGGGCGAGGAGGAGGAGGAGGAGGAGGAGGGCGAGGAGGGGGAGGAGGACGAGGTGGGTCACGCGGGGCGCACATGCAGTGGGGGCCCGTTTGCAGTTGGGGGGCGCCTGCCCAGAAACCGCCCGTGGCGCCCCCAAAGCCGGGCGACCCCCGGCAGCGCCACTCAAAACGCCGCCGCACCCTCCGCCCCAACCCTCACCAGGAGGATGACGAGGGCGAGGAGGAGGAGGAGGCCGAGCCCGCCGCCGGCCAAAAGCGCAAGCGCGAGGGCGGCGAGGCGGAGGAGGAGGAAGAGGAGGAGGAGGAGGGGGAGGAGGACGAGTGAGCGCGCCGCCGGCCGCCGCCGCGGCGCCCGCCCCGGCCGCGCGTCAGCAGCGGCGCGCGAGCCAGCCACGGCTTTGCGGCAAACGCACCGCGAGCGCGGGGCCCCGGCGCGCTGCCCGCCGGCGCGCGCGCGCGCGAGCGCGCGCGCGCGCGTTGGCCCCCCTCTGGTGAATTTGATTGCTCGGTCAGACCCCCCACGCAGGGCAACCCGCGCCGCCCCGCGCCCCGCATGGCGGGCGGGCGGGCGGCGGGCGGTGGCGCGCCGAGGCGGGGCGCGGCCGCAGGTTGCCTGAGGTGCTGTGCACTGCCACGCAGATCTGAGAGCTGAGGCGCCCTTACTGTAAAGCCCCCAACCCTTTCTCGGGGCCCCTTGACTAGGCGGCCGGCACAAGCGCTGGGGGTGGGTACTGGTGGCGTTTTACACGTGGCGGAGCGCGACGGGGAGGGGGCGGCGAATGGGAGGGGGCGTCGACAGGAGGCTGCTGCGGCCGCCCCGGCGCCGCGCCGCGCGCGGGCCGCGGGGCGCTGGGAGAGGCTTTTCCCCTGGCTAAGCGGCCCTCGCCCCAGGCCGGGCCCTCGGCCGGGCCCTCCGCCAAGGGTTCAGGCTCAGCTGTAGTAGGGGAGGATCTGGGTGCAGACGTAGGCCCAGGCCACGCCGCCCAGCCCGCCGACCAGCCAGCCGGCGGTGAAGCCCGACCAGCCCTCGGAGGACTGCAGGGGGTCGCGCTCGATGGCGCGGCCCGAAAGCGTCTTCACGCCCATCTTGGGGGCGGACTGGAACTGGGCGGCGCCGTAGAGGGTCAGGCACAGCGCCAGGATGCCCACGAGGCCGGCGGCGGAGAGGCAGCCGGCGATCTCGGCGGTGCCCTCGACGGCGCGCAGCGGGCCGAGCTGGGGGGTGAGGAGGGGAGGGGGGATGCGCGATTATGGATAATGTGAGCCAAGAGCGGTGGGTTCTTTCCGGGGGCGGGGGCGGCTTGAGGGAGGCGCTGGTGGGAGGGAGGGCGCTCGGCGGCGGCGGCGGCGGCGGCGGCGGCGGCGGCGGCGGCGGCGGCGGCGGCGGCCGCCAGCGCCCGGAGCGGGCGCGCCCCACAGCGGGGCCGCGCGCCCCCGAGCCCGCCGCCGAGCGAGCTGCCGCGGCGCCGCCGGCCAACCGCAGCCGCCGGCCAGCCGCAGCCGCCGTCCAGCCCTCCCCGCGCGCCGCCCCGGGCGCCCCCCCCCCCCACCTTGATGAAGGGCCCGGGCAGGAAGAAGCCGTGCGCGAGGCCGATCTCGACGCCGCGCAGCAGCGGGGACACGCCGGTGCGGTAGGCGGGCAGGTTGGAGAGGTACGACACCACCAGGGGGGAGGAGGTGACGGGGGTCTCCAGCATGGAGACAAAGGGGTCGCCGTTGAGGGGCTGGATAACCTGGGCCTGCGGGGGCGGGGAGGCGGGGCGGGGGCGGGGGTTCGAGGGGCGCGCGGTTTGGGAAAGGCGGGGTGGGGACCGCTCGGCGGCGGGGCCGGGCCGGGGCCGGCCGGCCGGCGGCAGCGGGATGGGCGGCGGGCCGCCGTCGCGCGGCGGGGCTGCCGCGCTGCGGCGCCTGCGGCCCCGCGCGGCAGCGGCGTCGGTGCATCTCGCCCGCGCGGGGCGCGTGCCGCCGCTGCTGCCGCGGCCGCGCGTCTGGACCCGCGCCCGCTCCCATTCGCCAATGAGCGTGCAGGAGCGGCGTTTTAGGGCGATAAGGCGCCCGGAAAACCCTCGCTGGCGCCGCTGCGGGGCTGTGATCCACTCTCCGGCAGCAACTGCGACCCGGACGGGTCGGAACCGCCCTCGCAGGGCGCGCCAGCAGCTGAAATGCATTGAAAACCCTCTTCCCGCGGCCTCTGCCTACCCGGGGAGCGTTGGCGCGGACCAGCACGGCCGCGCGGCGCGCGGGCAGCGAGGCCCGGAGGCCCGCACGGGAGGTGGCGGCAGCGCGGAGAGCCATTGTGTCCAGCGTTTCCTGAAATGACCCGCGCTGCCCAGCGCTCAGGCAGATCAGGGCCTGCCCCTCGGGTTCCCGGCTTGAAACCCAATGTCTTTGAGGCCGCCAGCCCCTCGAAAGCCGGCGTTGCGACGACCTGTGACGATGGCGCGGCCGCGCGAGGGGGAAGGGCCTTCCACGGGGCGGCCTCGGGCGGTCAACGCCCGTGTGGCGACGCCGCTGTGCCTCTGCAGCACCCCCCCCCCTTGCTATACGGGGGGCCTCGGCCGGCACAACTGGACAGCCAAGCAGTGGGGGAGTGGGTGTGCGGCCGTGCGCAGGTGTTGCCCACGCAGTTGTGCACTGCCGCTTGCTGCCTCTGCCCGCCAGCGTGCGGCGTGCTTGGAACGGAGCCGCCGCTTCGGTCGCGCCACCCGCGCTTTTTAGCGAGCTTGCATCGAACATAAGAGCGCCCAGCCGGTTGACGCAACCGTGTTCGGGGAGCATCGGTCCAGCAGCGCGCCCTGCGACTGTGCAGACCAGGGTACCGGTACGGTCAAACGGCAGGGAGGCCCGCCGCGACTGGGTCCCCAATCCCCGGATGGCCTGCGGCTGGTCGCCGCCGAGAACGGCGGCTTGGCTGGCTGCGGGGGTGTCCTGCCGCAGCCGCTCCTCGCGCGCGTGCTCGGTGCCCTGGGCCTGCTGCAGCAGGCGCCAGGCGGCGGCAGCGGGGCGGGCGGCGCGCGCGCGCGGAGCTTTGCCCGGCCCTCGCAGCCCGCCCCGTCAAACGCTGGGCCGGGAAGTCCGGATAGACGTCAGCAGCCTCCACTCGGTCGCAGGACAGCGACCCGCAGCAGCGAGGCGCCAGCGGCCGTCGGGCAGCCTCAGACCGCAGGATGCTGCAAATGCAGAGCCTGGTGCGTGGGAGGGTTCCCATTGGGAGGGCGAATGCGTGCGGATGGTCCTTCAATCGGCGTCTGCGGCTGCGGGCCCGGCGCTCAATCGTGGCGGGCCGCTCGCCCCTTTCCCCGCTCGCAGGCGCAGCGCCGGGCCTTTGGCACGGCGTCGCGGCCGATGCCGGCCGTCAGGCCGCTGCAGGTGATTGGTTGCGCAGCCCCGCGGGCCCAGTGCGGTCCTGGCATGGCTGCGCGGCGTGGCATTGCCTGCCACCCGGGAGCAGTGGCTGCGCGGACCCTTGGCGCTCCATTCCCGCTGGAAAACGCGTGCACGATGCTCGCCGTTATCCTGGAGCCTGGCGGGGCGTGCGGAGCCCTGCGTGCCGTGCCGCGGCGCGCGCCGCAGTCGCCGCCGCCGCCGCCACTGCCGCCGCCGCCGACGCCTCCGCGCCCAAACGCCCCCCCGCCCCCAGGCCGCCGCGCCGCGCCGCACGCCGCTGCGCGTGCAGAACCTGCGCGTGAACAACGTCGAGATCCCCAACGGCAAGCGCATCGAGATCTCCCTGCAGTACATCTACGGCATCGGCCAGACCTCGGCGCAGGCCATCCTCCGGGAGACGGTGCGGCGCGGCTGGGGGGGTGGCGCGGCTGGAGGGCGCGGCTGGGGGGGGCGCGGCTGGGGGGGAGCACGGCTGGGCAGTGGGACCGTCGCCAGGGGCTTTGCGTGCTGCGCTCGGGCGCGCCGGTGGCGTAGGGGGGCGGGGCGCAGCTGCTGCGCGCTGCACGAAGGCTGTGCGCGATCGCCGGAGGCAGCCGCGGCATGCAGCAGCCGCGCACGCGAAAGGCCGTTGCATGCGGCACGCTGGCGCACGCCGCAACTGGGCAGCCCCCAGAGGAGCCGCGCCGTCGAGGCCGCCGAATGCAGCCGGCCGCGCAGCGCGCCCCCTCCCCCCCTCGCCCCCAACGGCGCGCCTCAAAACACCCCACCCCACCCCCCAAAACCCTCCCCCCCCCCAGGGCGTTGAGAACAAGAAGACCTACGAGCTGAGCGAGGAGGACATCAACAAGCTGCGCGAGGAGGTGGGCAAGTACACCACAGAGTCTGACCTGCGCCGCATCGTGTCGCAAAACATCAAGCGGCTGAAGGACATCGGCTGCTACAGGGGGCGCCGCCACATCGTGGTGGGTGGCCGGTTTGGGGGGGAGGGGTGGTTGTTTGGGGGCTTTCGAGGGGGGCAGGAGGCGCCTGGTGGGGCCGGCGGGGGGCACGCCGCTGGCTGGGAGCGCGCGGACTGGCGGCCCGCTCGCCGGCCGCAAAAGCGCCGGCGTGCAGGTGGCGGCGCCCTGTCGCCCAGCCTCCCCTTCGCGTTCACACGCGTGCCGACTAAAGCCGTCCCTCTTCCACCCCGCCCCCCGCCCCCCCCCCCAGGGCCTGCCCGTCCGCGGGCAGCGCACCAAGACCAACGCGCGCACCCGCAAGGGCAAGGCGAAGACCGTCGCCGGGAAGAAGAAGTAGGCGGCTCCTCCCGGCTCTCGCGGCGGCTCTCAATTGTAACGCTCCCTGTCTCCTCTCCCCTCCCTGTTTTGGGCCGCGCTGGCGGCGGCCGGCGTACCGGAAGCAAATTCGTTCGCAGCCGCGGGGGAGCGGTTGGGCTTGGCCCGCACCTTGCGGCAGGGCGTAAGCAGTGCAAAGAAGCAGCCCGAGCTCAGAGCGGGCGAGCCCTGCTACTGGAGGGGTGGAAGTTTCTGGCATGGGCGGCCGGGCGCTGAGGGTGGGGCTTTGCACGAAGGCGATGGCTCTGGCAGGACGGCCGCAGTGATCGCAGGCCGCCGGCCAATGGCCACCCCCGGCCGCCCAGCGCCCGCGCCGCAGCTCAGCGGCCCAGAGCCGGCCCTCGTGGCCGGCCAAGCAAGCACGTGAATGACGCGATGCGCTGCCCGCGGCCCAGCAGGCGGCCAGGGCTGGCCCGCAACGCGCGCGGCGCGGCGCGGGCGGGGGCACCCGCAGCACCGGGCAGCTGCGCGCTCACCGGCGCGCGCGCGCCGCTTCTGGGCCCTCCCAGCGTCCACGCAGCCCTGTTTCGCCCGCGATCAGTCCGGCCCCTCCAATCGAACAGAACCGCGCGCAGAAAGCAGGCAGCAGGCGGCAGCCATGGGGCTCACAATCAGCAAGCTGCTGTCGCGGCTGATAGCGAAGAAGGAGATGCGCATCCTCATGGTGGGGGGGCTGTTTGGGGTCCCGAGAGGCCGGAGAAGGGCGCGCAGGCCGCGCGGACGCGCAGCGCGGGTGGTTGAGCTCCGCCGCTGCACTGGCCCCCGCCCCCTCGCAGGTGGGGCTGGATGCTGCCGGCAAGACCACCATCCTGTACAAGCTGAAGCTAGGCGAGATTGTGACCACTATCCCCACCATCGGTGCGGCGCGGGGGCTGTGTGTTGACCGCGGGGTGGTGCCCGGGGGGCGGGTGCGCGGGCAGCAGCGTTGCGTCCGGTCCCCCGCCCACCTGCGGCCGCGCCCGCACGCCCCGCAGGCTTCAACGTGGAGACCGTTGAGTACAAGAACATCAGCTTCACCGTGTGGGACGTGGGCGGCCAGGACAAGGTGCGGGGGCAGGCAGCAAGTGCAGGAGGAGGCTGGTGGTGGTGTTTGCCTGCCAGGCCTCCCCTCGGCCCTGGCCTTTCCCACGCACCCACCGCCGACCTTACGCGATTGCCTGGCGCCCTCTCGCGCAGATCCGGCCCCTGTGGAGGCACTACTTCCAGAACACGCAGGGCCTGATCTTCGTGGTGGACAGCAATGATCGCGACCGCATCGGCGAGGCGCGCGACGAGCTGCAGCGGATGCTCAACGAGGTGCGGCGCGGCGCGATCGGGGGGCCGTGCGCCGCGCGCGAGCGCGCGCGCGCGCGCGCCGCTGCTTCGTCCCCGGCTGCCCCGCGGCTGCGCTCGTTGAACGGGCTGGCGAGGACGCTGGCCCGCGCGCTGGGCTGCGCAGGCACAAGGCAGTGCAAGGAGTGTGGGGGCTGCAAGCTGTGCATGGCCGACGGCAAACGAAAACGCGCACCGCCCCAGGACGAGCTGCGCGACGCGGTGCTGCTGGTGTTTGCCAACAAGCAGGACCTGCCCAACGCGATGAACGCGGCGGAGATCACCGACAAGCTGGGCCTGCACTCCCTGCGCCAGCGCCACTGGTGCGGGCTCTGAGGGGGGGGGGGGGGAGCCGAGGGGCCCGCGCGGAGCCGCGCGCAGCACGCGCACGCGCAGCGCCACCGCCCCCCGCCCCCCGGCCCCCCGCCGCTCGGTCCCAGCTTCGAGTCCCGCCCCTAATCTCTCCTCCCGCGCTCCCCTCGCAGGTACATCCAGAGCACCTGCGCTACGTCCGGGGAGGGCCTGTACGAAGGCCTGGACTGGCTGTCCAACAACATCGCCAACAAGGGCTGAGCCGCGCGCCCAGCGCGCCATGCTGGACGGGCCGCGGCTGGTGAAGGCTTTTCGCGTGCCGCGAAGGCCGCGGCCCGTCCCGCGCAGCAGCAGCAGCGGCGATGGCGATGGCGGCGGCGGCCGCGGCCGCGCGCGGCGGCGGCGGCGTCCTGCCGCCGTTAGCGGTGGTCGGGGGGGGGGGCGTGCGCGCGCCCCGCCGGCCGCGCGGCTCCGGGCACGCCGAGTGACGGGTGTGTTTGTGTGGTGTGTGTGTATCGGGCCCTGCCCTGCAACCGCGGGAAGTAGCGGCCGCGCGGCACGCGCGGAGGGCAGCGGCCGCGGCGGAGCGGGGCACTTGCCGGCGCCGCCGGCCGGCGGCGGCGCGTGACTCTTCTCTTGGGCTCTGGCCGGCCCGCGGCGACCCCTCGCCGCGCCCCGCGGCGGGCAGTTGGGGGCCGCACGCCGGCGGGCGGGGGCGGGCGCGCGCGCGGCGCCGCGCCGCGCCGTCCCCGCCGACTGACGGACGACGACGACGACTCATCATAGCATTAGGCGCGCGGTGCGCACCCCCTGGGGACCGCGCGGTGTGCGGCCGCACGCATTGTAACCCCGGAAATTCCTTACTGGCATCCCCCCCTGGCCCCTGGCTGGAATGGGGCGGCTTTACCAGAGGCCTCCAGGGTGGGGCGCGGGCGTTTCCGTGTGCCTATTGGCAGGAGGCCACAGACAGCAGCGGGGCTCAGTGCAGCAAGCATGCAGTGAAAGGGGGCGGAAAGGTGGCTCGGCCACCAAAGGGGGGAGAGGGCGAAGGGGTGTGCTTCATGAGCAAGCGTTGGCGGTGCAACGCTGCGAGCGCGGTTGGCAGGGCGAAGGGGTGCGGTTTGCGAGGCATAGCAGGCGCACAGCGAGGGCACAGAGGGCCAGCCCAGGCGTGCGGCAGCACATTGAAACAGGGGACCTTTGCGTGTTGGTTGTTGACGGTGAGGCAAGGTCAAGGAGGCGGCGCTGCGGGCTTGCGCGCACCCTGCGCTGCGGCAAAGGGCGGGTGCGCCTGTCCGCTTCCATCGGCAGAAAAAAGCAAAACAAAGGGACGCGCACCAAAAGCATGGGTCAGGTCAGGGGCAAAGGCCTGTCCGGTGGGTGTGCGCAAGCGCTGCGGGGCAAAAGCCTTGCACAATAGGGCGCCGTGTTAAACAAACACCGCCAGGCTAGGCGTGGGCGCCGCGCGCGCGAGCGGCGCGCGGCGCCCAACCTGTGCCACCCACACTGCCGCCGCGGCAACACCATGCCACTGGCGGAGAGCACACAACAAAACAGGCCACAAACACCGCTGCATCTCAGCGGCAGCGCCGCCGCTCATCCGCTCGCAAAAGCCTGGCCGCCCGGCGCCGCCGCCGCCTGCTCGAGCGCCCCGCCCATCGCCGCCAGCAGGTGAAGCTGCAGCAGCAGGCCGCCGTCGCCGCCGCACAGCGCGTCGGCGCCCTCGGCACCAAAGGGCGCATGGTCAGGGGTGGCAGCGGGGCCCGGCGCGCAGGACGTGGACGGGCCCGCAAACGAGCCAAAGGCGGGGGGTGCGCGGGGCGCGGGGGGGGTGACAGACATGCCCAGCAGGAGCCACATGGTGGCCAGATCCCGGTCATCCTCAGACGCCGCAGCCATGGCGCGCGCCGTCGCCTCAGCGTCGGCCGCCGCCCGCGTCGCGGCCGCCACCTCAGCCTCAAACGCCGCCTCGGCCGCCGCGGCCTCGCGCGCCGCGGCTTCTGCCACCGCGCCCCAGGCCGCCCGCTTCACCAGCTTCAGGCGCTCACCGCCGGTGGTGCGCTTCTTCACGCCGCCGCGGCGCACGGACAGGGGGCTCTTGGCGGTGCCGTCCCCGCCGCTGCTGCGGTGGCGGATGGGGGTGTGGGGTGCCGCCACCCCCGCCGCCGCCACCGCCGCCGCCGCGGCAGCAGCAGCAGCCTCAGCCGACGCCTCAGCTTCCGCCGACGCCTCGGCCGCAGCGGCCTCGCGCACCGCGTCCAACCCTGCCTCCTTCAGCGCCTGCAGGCGCGCTCCCCCACCGCTTCTGGACTTGCGTATCCCGCCGCTGCGAACCCCCAGGGGGCTCTTGGGCTTGGGGCCACCGCTGCTGCGGTAGCGAAGGGGGGTCTCAGGCGCCGCCGCCGCCGCCGCCGCCGCCGCCGCCGCCGCCGCCGCCGCCGCCGCCGCCGCCGCCGCCGCCGCCGCCTCCGCGGCAGCAGCAGCAGCAGCAGCAGCAGCCTCTGCCTCAGCTTCCGCTGATGCCTCGGCCGCAGCGGCCTCGGCGGCCGCCTCAGCCTCGCGCACCGCGTCCATGCCTGCCTGCTTCAGTGCCTGCAGGCGCGCGTCCCCACCGCCGCTGGGCTTGCGGACCCTGCCGCTGCGCACCGCCAGCGGGCTCTTGGGCTTGTTGTCACTGCTGCCGCGGTAGCCAAGGGGGGTGTCGGCGGCGAGCGCCGCCGCCCCGGACTCGCCCGCCTGCCAGCTCTGGCTGGCCAGGAGCTTCTGCGACGGGCGGCGGATGCGCTTGCCGCCGTTGGGGGCGGCCTCGGGGGTTGTGTTGACAGGCGCCGTGCGCGTGGCGGCGCTGGGCTTGGGCTGGGGAGAAAGCTCTAGCAGCGCCGCCGCCGCGAGGGCCGCCTCGGGCTCCACCGCCGCAGCCTCGGCCATTGACGCATCGACATAGGCGCCGGGCTGTGGCACGGTCTTGCGCTTGCGGGGGGTGTCGGGGGACTTGGGCATGCCCTGGCGCGCCAACTGCGTCAGCTGCGCGGGAGATGGTTTGGGCGGCGAAGGGAGTAGAGGAGCACTTTTGGTCGACTAATCGGCGGGGGCGGTGGCCGACGATGCATTGGGCGGGGCGATGAGCTGCACAGCATGAAAGTTGCGGGGGTTGAAGATGCAAAGGCGCAGCCGCCCGCCAAGCAGCGTGCGCATTGCAGCACTGACGCATGGTGCAACCTTTCCCCCCCCACGACGCGCTCATTCACCTCAAGGGCAGCCATGTGGTCGTCAACCCCCCAGCGCAGGTTGATGGTGGCAGTGGCGGCGCCCGTGGTAGGCTGGTCCTCGGCGGCGGGGGCGGGCGCCAGCGCGCAGGGCGGCAGGCTGAAGCCCAGCGCCGTTGCCGTCCTCAGGGGGCAGCCGATGAAAAAGAGCAGCGCGTCCAGCAGCTCCACGCGGGCGTCCAGCGCGGCGGCCTCAGCGGCGGCAGCAGAGGCGACGAGGCCCTGCAGGCCGGCGGGCTCGGCGGCGCCGCCGGCCGCGGGGCTGGACAGCGCTGCGTCGGCGGCGGCGGCCTTGTCCCTGGCGTCCTTTGACAGGCGGTCGTGGGTCTCCCGCAGGCACAGCACGCCCAGCACGTCGTCGTCGGAGACCGGGCGCGACACCACGGCTGGGGGAGGGGGTTGTTTGTTTGGGGTTTGGGGGCAGGGCGTGCGTCAAGTTTTGCGGCATAGGTGCGTGTGTGTGTGGCCAGGGGGGTGGCCCGGTGCAAGCAACGAGCACAGTCGATCTGCGGGGACGACCGCTGCATGCCCCTTTTATTGGGGGTATGGGTGCGGGGCCGGCAATGCCCGCCAAGACGCAGGCAGGCCCGCGCACGCCAGCTGGCAAGAGGCCGCGCGGCGCAACAGGGAGCCAGCGGCAAGCGCGCGCACGCGCGCGGGGTCGACTCACATCCGTCCTTTAGGCAGGAGACCAGTCTCTCTGCCGTGATGGTGACGACGTCTTCGCCGCGGCCGCCCTCAGCGCGCCAACGGAAGTAGTTGGTGTCGTTGGGGCCGCCGCGCTGAAACAGGGCTGCGATGATGGACGCCACGCTGGCGGCGCTGATCTGAGAGGGGGGAGGGGTTGATGCGCAGAGGGGGGCTGAGTAAGGCCGGCGGGAGCGCTCAGCAAGGGGTGGTGCCGCCGCGGCCCGTGGGCGCGGCGTGCAGGCGCGCCGCCCGGAGAGGGAGGCCGGGCAGTCCAGCGCGGATGCGCAACGCCGCGCTGTCCCTGCAGGCCCCCCCTCACCGTGGCCCCGTAAGAGGCAAAGGACTGCACATAATCCAGACACCCGGTGGAATAGAACGCGATGAGCACGAGCCAGAGCTCTGCACCGGAGGCGGCAAAGGGCATCATGGCGCTGGTGCTGCGCCGCAGCGGCGCAGGCGCGCCGCCGGCGGGGTCCGCGCGTGCGGGGTCCGCCCCAGCGGCGTGCAGCGGCCCCGTGCGGCGCACGAGGGCGTCTCTACGGCGCTTTAGCGTCGAACTAGGGCGCGGGCGAGGGGCGAGAGGCGCGCTGGCGCCGGTCGCTGTTTTGGTCGCAGGGGGCGAGGGCTCGCTGGAGCCGAGCGGGATTGCAGAAGCTTGCGTTGTCGCAAGCGCAATGCGTATGTATCGGGGGCCTCAATCGGGGGTGCACCGGATCCGCGCAGGCAGCGATGAATCGGGCAGGCGGGTTTGACGGCGTCTTGAGGCCCTTGACCGGGCTTGATGGGCCGAAAGTGCTTGTCGATTTGTGATGCAATCGTGTGAGCGGGTCAGGGGCGGGCGATCCGGCCGCGGCCGGAGGCGTGGGGCGCCGCATGCAGGGCGCAGCACCACGCACCGCCACCGGCCAGCCCCCTCCCCCCCAGCAGCCCGCATCCGCCCCCGACCGGGCTGCCTCTTCTGCATTGGCAAGCACCAGCCTCTGCCCAGCCCATCGCTAGCCAGACAGGCCCAACACGCCTGCCCGGATCGCGCGTTGTGTTGGCAGAGGGTCCACTCCCCAAGTCTGCACAAAGGCACCTGCTTACTACTGTATGCCCAGCAGCTCAATTGCTTATTCATGCTAGGATCTGGGGTGGCCGGCATGCACTGGGACTGGGGCAAAAGAGATGGTCAAGGGGTGTCAAGGCAGATGCGTCTCGCTCGAGCCACGCGGACGGTGCGGCGGGCGCGCAGCAGAAAGACGGAAGTGGGGGTTTGCTTCGTTCGCCAGCCCTCCCGCGCAGGCGCGGAGGCGGCGGCCAGAGAAAAGAGACGTTCCAAGCAGCGGGCCCTCCGCTCACGGCCCCAGGCCCGGCCGTCGCATCCGCGGCACGGCGGCGGCGGCGGCGGCGGCGGCGCCCCTCAGCCGCCGCCGGCCCACTGCGTCAATGTCCTCCGGGTCCCCCCCACCCTCTGGTGACTCCTCGCTCGGGTCTGGCAGACCCGGCTGCCCATGCTGCCTTTGGTGCTCCGAATGCGGCTGCTCAGAACCCGCCTTGGCCGAGCCGCCCGCCGGCGCGCCGCTGCCGCCGCCGCCGCCGTAGGCTGATGACGATGCGGGCGACGTCGAATTGCCGCCGCCGCCGCCGCCGCCGCTGCTGCTGCTGCTGCTGCCGCCAAAGTGCGCCAGGTGGGCGCCGTGCGCGCCACGCACGCCGTGCGTCGTGGGCAGCACGACGTGGGCATTGTGGATCCCCTGCAAGGTGGTGGTGGTGGCGTTGGGCGGCCGTGGGTCGGTGGTCTGTGACAGCAGCCGAGCGCCCCCCCGCATGCCGCGCTGCGGCCGCCACCCGGCCGCCACCCCACACGCCCATGGCGGCGGCCCGTCCCCAGTCGAGTCGACAGGCGCGCCCTGCAGCCGCGGCAGCAGCGGCGGCGGCGGCGCGCGGGACGGCTGCGCAGCCTGCATGGGCGGCAGCGGCGCGCGCATGCGCACCTCTGCATAGCCCCAAGTGTAGGCGAGGCAGCCCACGCAGGTGAGCGCCAGGATCTGGATGGTGAGCTTGGCGAGCCCCTCGTGCTCCACGTAGTTTACGAACGCAGCCTTGGCGCCCTGCATGGCCGCGGGCTGCGGCGCCAGGCCGCCCCCGGGGTGCAGCGGGCGCGGGCGCGGGCGCGCGCAACGGCGCCGCGGTAGCGCTGTGCGCACTGGAAGCGCTACGCGGCGTGCCGCTGGGCCTGCAGCTGGGTTTAGAGCCTGGCGTCCGCTGTCCTCTGCGTCTACTGGTGCTGCCTGCGGTGGCGTTGCCGCTGGGGGCCGCGTGGGGGCCGCGCGGGTGACCGCTGTGTTTGCGGAGCAGGCGTTCGTTGCGGCCAGAATTCGGGTGAATCGCAATGGCCTGGCCCGCGCTGGATTGCCCCCAGACCTCCGGCACCGGGCCACCCCGCGCGGCGTGCCTGCGGCGTGTCTGGGCCTGGCCGCCAGTACGCCCCCCGCCGCCCCCCGATCGCGGGCAGACCCTCCCGCCCCGCGCCCGGTTTTGCGCCGCACGCGGGTTTTGCGGCGCCCTTACAGGGCGCTGGGGCGCGCGGCCCGCCGCCGCCGCCGCTACGCCCGGGGCGCGGCCCTGCCCGCAGCGGCCTGGGGCGCGGCGGCCTGGGCCGCCGCCGGCGCGTGCGCGCTCCGCAGGTCGAGCAGCACGCGTTCGTATTTGGCCGCAGCATCCCGCCAGCCCGAGTCCCTCTGCATGCCGCGCCGCGCCGCGCCCGCCCACTCCGCAGGCCGCCGCCGGTAGGCGCGGACCGCCGCGGCGACGGCGCCGCCGAGCGCCTCGGGCGTTGGGGGCGAAAATGTCCAGCCGGTGCCCTCGTCTGGGGTTGAGGGGGTGGGCGGGGCGGGCGTCTGCGTCGGGCGCCGGGCGGCGCGCGTGGCGGCGCGCGCGCCGCCTCGTGGCTGGTGTTGCCCCCCGGGGGATCTGGCCGCCGAAGCCAGCTCGCGCACGGGGTTC
The DNA here is from genome assembly GCA_003203535.1 of Raphidocelis subcapitata. Classification (NCBI taxonomy): domain Eukaryota; kingdom Viridiplantae; phylum Chlorophyta; class Chlorophyceae; order Sphaeropleales; family Selenastraceae; genus Raphidocelis; species Raphidocelis subcapitata. The sequence goes on along the minus strand of BDRX01000055.1, from coordinate 151,841 downwards.
CCTGTCGGCAGCCCCAGCTTTGCACACAGCCCCCGCTCCCAGGGAACAGCGCGCAGGCGCGGGGCGGCGGCCGCAAGCCCGCTCAAGTGCCGGCCGCAAGCCCGCTCAAGCGCCGGCCGCAAGCCCGGCCAAGCGCCGGCCGCAAGCCCGCTCAAGCGCCGGCCGCAAGCCCGCTCAAGCGCCGGCCGCAAGCCCGGCCAAGCGCCCCGCGATTCGCCCGGCGTTTTTTTTTGCTGCGCCCGCTCACCGCCGCCAAAGGGGCTGACGTCCTCTACAGTGTCCACCAGCCCCCCGGTCGCGGCCACTATGGGCACTGTGCCGTAAGCCATGGCGTAAAGCTGGTTCAGCCCGCACGGCTCAAACCTGCTTGGCGGCGCGGCGGTTGTTTGCGGGTTGCGGGTTTGCGCGGGCGGCTTGCGGCACACGCACAATCACGCGCACATGCGCATGCACACCCCCCTTTAACAACAATCTGGCCCCGGCGCGAAGCGCGGCGGTCCCGCAGCGACATGAGGCGCGCCGCCGCACCTCGAGGGCATGAGCAGGGCGTCGCACCCCGCGACCACGCGGTGCGCCAGCGGCACGCTGAACCCCACGTGCGCCCTGAAGAAGAAGCCGTACTGCCGCGCCGCCTCGGACAGCGCCCGCTCGTATTCCGGGTCCCCGCTGCCAAGCATGACCACCTGGCGGGGGGTGGGCGGTTTTGTTGACCGAAACGGCCGCGGGGGCTTGTCCGCTTGGTGCGGTTGTTTTTTGGGGGGAAAGCGTGACGCATCAACAGGCAGACGCTCCCCCTGGACCCTCACTGATCCAGCAGGCCGTGAGGAGCGGCTGCGCGGGGCAGCCACCGCAGCATGCTCGCCCAACCGAAAGGGCTGCAGGAACAGGCCGCCCAAGGCAGGGCCGAAAAAAAAAGGCCGAGCTGCTGCTGCTGCTGCTGCTGCTGCTGCTGCTGCTGCTGCTGCTGCTGCTGCTGCTGCTGCTGCTGCTGCTGCCGCTGCTGTTGAATGTTGACCCCCGACCCACCTGGCATCCGAGCTCCGCCAGCCTCGGCAGCGCCTCCAAAATCACATCGGGCCCTTTTTGGCGGTCCAGCCGCCCGACGAAGCCCAGCAGCGGGGCGCGGGGGTCGCCCGGGAGCCGCATCTCCCTTTGGAGGGCGCGCTTGCAGGCCGCCTTGCCTGCGGGTTGCGGGGGGGAGGGGGGGGGCGTTGAGCAGTGGCGGGGCCCGGCTCGCTGCGGGGGTGCGTCCGTTGTTTCGGCGGCCGCAGGCGCACGGCCATTGGGTGAGCGTGACTGCAACACGCGTCTTATGGTGACGGTGCTGCAGGCCAAAGGCAGTCAAACGCGGTCAAACGCAGTCGAGCGCCCACCGCGCATGTCTGCAGCGGAGTAGGGCGCCGCGATGTGGGGGTCGTCCTCGGGGCCCCACTCTTCGGTGTCTATGCCGTTGACTATGCCCCTCAGATCACCCGCCCGCGATCTGAGCAGCGCGTCGAGGCCCCCCTCCTGGGGGGTGGATGTGATCTCGGCCGCATAGGTGGGGCTGACGGTGAGGAGCAGCTGGGAGGCGGTTATGCCGGCCTGGGTTTTGGGGCGCGGTGGTTTGAGGAGGGCGAGGGGGAGGGCTTCGGCTGTGGCATTGCCGCATTGGTTCTGCTTGTTTACCGGGCGAGGTGTGTTTAACGGCTCCCCCCAAAGCCCGCCAATCCCCCCAACCCCCAGTTTCACAGCCCTTCAACCCACACAAACCCCGCAAAACCTCCCAAACCCCCAAGCCAGCCCCCACCTTGAGCACGTTGATTTTGGGCTGGCCGTGGCCGTGGTCGTTGCTGTGGCCGTGCTCGTCCTTTTTCGGCTCGGCGCGGGGCGGCCGCCACTCCAAAAGGCTTTGAGGGCAAGGAGAGGGGAATGGAGGGGGGCCGTTGCGGTTGGCAAAAGGGGTGCGAGTAGGTGTTGGCACCAAGGCTTTCAGTCTGCAAAGCCAAAGGCAACCAAAGCACTACAGCGCAGCAAACAAGGTCCGGTGGGCTGCTTCGTGCGGTCGGCCTCCCCCATCATACTGGCAGCGCCCCAACCGACCCGTACGCGCCCCCTGGCAGGGACAGGCCGTTGAAGGCGTGGGAGGGGAACAACCCCTGGTGCGCCAGGTTGTGGATGGCCAGCGCGCAGGGCGCGGAGGGGTAGGCGCCGGCGGGGCGGTAGCGGGCCTGGAGGAACACGGGCAGCAGCGCCGAGTGCCCTGGGGTTTGCGGGGTTTGGTTTGGGGGGACGCGTGGCGCACGCGGTTTGCGGGCTTAGCGTGCGACACATGCTGCGAATGCGTCTGCTCGGCATCTTTTGGTGTGCGCCACGCACGTGCGCGGCCGCTGCAGTTGCGGCGAGCCCGGAGCATGAGCGCGGCTGGCAAAGGGAGTGGAAGCGCCCAAGCGGCTCACAGTCGTTGGCCATGAACACGATGTTTGAATCCTCGCAGTACGGCCTGCGTGCGAATTGGTTTGTTGTTGCTTTGTGACCGCTGTATGTGTGTGCATCTCATGTGCACGTCGTCGAGGGCCCGCGGCGTGCTGCAAGTTCAAATTGACGCCAGCGTTGAGATTCCAAAAGAAGGACAGCAGAGGCCTCCCAAGCCGCCGCCGGGATCTGCTGGCTCCCCGGGATCTGGCACCTTCCGCCGTCAGCGGGCGGCAGCTGCAGGGGCGCCTCGAGCGCGGCCAGGGACAGGAGGGCAAAGCGGAAGAGGTTGTCTTCAAAGGGGCCGCGCGCGTCGCCTTTTTTTTGTCCGCGGGGGTGGCGTTGGCGTTGGATTGGTTTCCGCAAATGTCGATCCACGGCAGACAAGGCAGCAGAGGCGGCGGCGGCAGTCCGAAGAGCAGCCAAGCTGAGCTGATCTTCCCGAGGGCTACTGGCACGGGTGGCCTGCAGGCGGGTGCACCCAAAGACGCCCCATGGCGATGGTGAAAAAAGCGGCGAGGCGCAGTCATGCAGGCCGCGCACCGTAGGGGGTGCCCGGCCGCCGGAACGCCTCGTGGTCGACAAACAGCCAGTCAACGCCCTCGGCGGCGGAGTAGTGGCGGTAGTAAGCGACCTCCTGCGGCCGCCCGGCCAGCTGCAGCGTGACGCGCGCCGGGCGCTGGGCGCCGGTCAAAGCCCCGCCGGCCGAACCCTGCCCTGCGGAACCCTGGCCGGTCGAACCGCCGCCGGTCAAACCTCCGCCGGTCAAAGGTTTGACCTCGGCGAGCCCGGCGTACCGCGCCAGGTCGGCGCCGCCGTTGGCGTGGCGGGGCGCGACGACGACGACGCGGTGGCCGCGCGCGGCGAGGGCGGGGGGCAGCGCGCCGGCGACGTCGCCGAGGCCTCCGGTCTTGGACCAGGGGGCGACCTTTTTTTGGGGGGGGGGCGGGTTTGGAAGGGGGGCGGGTTTGGAAGGGATCGAGGCGTTGTGAAGGGCAGGGCGGGGCAGTTTGTGGGGGTGCGGCAGTTTGCGCGGGAGGTGGGGGGTCCTGGGGTGATTGTTTGTGCGTGGCGCGGGGCAGCGGCGGCAGGCGGTCAGGGCCACAGTGCGGCAGCGGCGGCCGGCGACCAGGGCAGCAGCGGCAGCAGCGGCAGCGGCAGCATCAAGCGGCCGCGGCGCACCTCGGCGGCGCAGAAGATGAGCGTGAGCGGCGTTTCACACCGCGGCGCGGGCCGTCCCGCTGCGGCGGGGGGTTGGGCAGGCAGACGATTGGTCAGCGATGCAGCCGCTCAGCCACCAATGGCACAGCGCGCATGCCACAACGCAGCGAGCCGCCTGTGGATTGCCGTACAGCAATCACGGGACGCCGCGCCCACCTTTGGCGCGCGGCGGGCGGGGCGGCACCATCGGCTCCAGCGGCTGCGTGGGCTGGCCCCAGGCGGAGGGCCCCAACCCAAGGGAAGGCCCGGGGGTCGGCGCTGCGGCCGCCACCGGCGCCGCTGCCGGCTGCGGTGCCGCTGGTTTGTCTGGGGCCCGGGGCGGCGCGGCGGGCGCCTCGACGGCGGCGGGGCGCGCGGCCGCAGTCGGGGCTTGCCCGCCCTGGCTGGCGCCGCCTTGGGTGCTGGTGGCGCCGCCGCTAGTGCTGGCTCGGACACCACCACCACCACCACTGCTGCCGCTGCCACTGCCGCCGCCACTGCCACTGCCGCCGCCACTGCTGCTGCTGCTGCTGCTGCTGCTGCTGCTGCTGCTGCCACCACCGCCAGCCGGCCCTTTGTCGTCCATGACATTAGCGATCGCCGCCTGCAGCACTTGGTTCTCGCGCCTCAGCCGCGCCAGCGATTCGGCGACGAGCGCGCGCCGCTGCGCGGCGGCGGCGGCCGCGCCCAGCGATGGCGCGGGGGGCGGGGGCGGGGCTTTGCCATCGCTGCTGTCGCCGCTGCTGCCGCCAGCGGCTGCGCCGCCGGCGCTGGAGCCAGGGTCGGCGGCGCGCCGGGGCGTGCAGCGCAGCAGCGGCCGCGGTCGGCACGGCCGGCCCGGTGCTGCGGAGGGCAGGGGGCGGCACCGCTGCCCTGCCAGGCCGTTCATAATACGGCCTGATATGCGAAGGCGCGGTGCGATGCTCGATCTCTCAACGCGATGGGGCGCGATGGGTGTCGCGGCCAGGGTCGAGCGCGGCGCTTTTATATACGCATCACGAGGGCCACGAATCGCATGCTTGTGACCAATGTGCCATGATGCGCCAGGGCTTGGGGGTTTGGCAAGGGCGGCGGATGCGGTGGTGACGCATCTTGGGCAAGGGATGCGATTGGCGGATGCGGTGCTGAACACGCGCCTGAGTCGTGTTCAGCACCGCCCGACCTGGCAGTTTTGACCCGCCGCTCCGCAAGCGCGCGCGCACGAATGCTCCGGCAGCCGCGGCTGCCTCCCTGCTGCCGGCCTAGCGAGGAGCGGCGATGTTACCCTTGCAGCAACACATGCGAAGCGCAAAGCGCAGGCGGGAGGCGACAAGGAGCAGTCAGAGCTCAGAGTCCAGCGCGCAGGGCCGCATCGCGGCGAGCACCCGCGCCACCGCCCGCTCCACCCTGCCCCTCAGGACCTCATCTTCGCAGGCCACCTTGGCGGCGGTTACGTCGACAGTAACCGCCGCGCCGTCGACCTCCAACCGGACCTCCCCGGCCGCCGCGTCCGCCTCGGCGCCGCCGCCGAACTGCGCGCGCAGCAGCGCGGCCGCGAGCTCGCACTCGGCCGCCGCCGCGGCGGCGGCGTCGCCGGCGGCGAGCGCCGCGGCGCGGGCCGCCTCGGCGGCGGCGGCGGCGGGGGGCTCGCCGGCGGCCTGGAGGATCACCGCCACCACCGCGTCGGCCAACATGTCCCCCACAGCGCCGCCGCGCCACATGACCACGGCGTGTGAGTCATAGCCCAGCGAGGGGTCGGCGGGGCGGTAGCCCACCGTCACCGCGTCACCCACGGTGACGGCGTCCTCGAATCCGTCCGGGTCGGGCTCCGCCTGCCCGTTTGGCTGCCGCCGCTGCTGGGGCTGCTGGGGCTGCTGCTGCTGCTGCTGCTGCTGCTGCTGCTGCTGCTGGTCCTTCTCCTGCTGCTGCTCCTGCTTGGGGGCTGCGCCCTCCGCCGCCGCCGCTGCCGCCGCCGCGGCGAGCTCGCCGGCGTCGGCGCCTCCGCCGTCCCGCCCGGGCGACGCCGCCCCGCTGCCGCCGCCGCCGCCGCCGCCGCCGCTGCCGCCGCCGCTCCTGCTGCCTGGCGCGGTCTTCACTGGCACGTGGCCCGCGCCCTCCACCCCCTCGAACATCACCTCCAGTGCCAGCCGCAGCACAGAGAACGGCTTGCTGAAGGGGACGGCCTGCGGCGCGGGGCAAGCGGCGAGTTCGGCGGCGGGGGAAGTTGAGCGGGCGGGCGGTCATGTCCGTTCCAGGTGCTTGAAAACCCCCCCCTGAAGTGGCTCAATTCAGGCAAGCATAGTGTATGTTTGGGCTGGCTGCGTTCGGGCCGTTCTGCATGCTTCTAGGGGCCAGCTCTTGGGAGGCCTTATCCTGCCCCCGTGCCGCCGCAGGGCCGCCGCCCCGCTATGACCCAAAAACAGCGCGCGACAGGCCCCCATTCCCCAAACCGGTCGGCGCGCCTGCTTGTGGGTGATGCGCCCCGTGGAGAGCTTGGTGAAGGCGGGGAGGTCCCCCGGGTGCACCACCAGCGCCACCGGCGCCGCGCCGCCGCCGCCCGCCGCGCCGCCGCCGCCGCCGCCGCCCGCGCCGCCGCCGGCCGCCCGCTCGACGAGCACCCCCCGCAGCGGCTCCCCCGCCTTGCCCGCCCCCGCCGCCTCTGCCAGCCGCCCCACCACGCGCGCCGCGCGGCGCGGCGGCAGCGGGATGGACACCGTTTGGACCACCCTCGGCGTGTGAAGCTTCCGGGCCGCGCCCTCCGACGCGGCGGAGCGCTCCAGCGCGGTGCGGAGCCGCGCCATCTCGCCGGCCTCCCCGTGGACCAGCACCACGTGGGGCGGGGCGAGGGACTTTACGAACCCGTGGGTCTGGTCGTAGTCGGCGTGGGCGCTGAAGGAGATGGCGTCCACGGACATGCGCAGGGGGACCTGGGGGGGTGGGGGTGGGGGAGGGGCGGCGCACATGAGTGCCTGTGAGCGTGCGCGTTCGCGCTTGAGTTGTGCAAACGGGTTCCAGGAGTCCGTCCAGGTTTTGGTTAGACCGCTTCTGAAGCTCTCGGCCGGGCCTATACCCCCTTTCCCTTGGCTCCCCGACCCCCTCGGCCCCAGCCCCGGCAGCCCCAACCCTCCCGGCCCCAGCCCCCAGGCTCCCCAACGCCTAGGCCCCAGCCCCGGCGGCCAAATACCCTGGGCCCCAGCCCCCAGGCTGCGCCCACCTTGACGCCCGCTTTTGTGAGCACCGATGAGGGGTTGCTGAGGATGTCCCGCGCAAGGGTGCCCTGCGGTTTGGGGGCGGGGGGTTGCGGGGTTTTCTCGCAGTTGGGGGTTTCGGAGCTTTTCTTTAGCGATTGCATCTGCGTTGTTTGCTGCAGCACGTGCGCCGACGCGCATGCCCGGCGCGTTTGACCAATCGTTTGACCGGGCGTTTGACCGGGCGTTTGACCGGCCCCCACCTGCACCGCGAAGTCGCAGATGATGACGGCGTTGCGGTCCTCCTCGCACCACGCCTCAAAAAGGTCGCGGCTCAGGCCGCTCTGGGGGTGGTGGGGGCGCGTTTTCGTGCGCGTGGTTGTGCATGTGTGTGCGCGTGTACGCGTTTTGAATGTGTTTGGGTATGCGTGCGGCCTCTCCCAGCCCCCCGTAAACCGATGCACTGCGACGCCCCAAACGCCACACTCGAATTCAAACGCCATAGAACCCAAACACTCCCCCAAACCAACAAACCCCCAAAGCAAAGACCCCCCAAGCAAACAAGCCCCCAACCCAACGAACCCAAGCAAGCGCTCCACTCCAATAAAACAACCCGCCTCCCCCCCCCCCACACACACACACCTGCAGCATGGAGGGCGTGGCCATGACCACGCAGGGGCCTGACGTGTCAAACTGCCCCGCGCCGCGCACCACCTTGACGTGCTTGAAGGAAAAGGGGTTGCCGTCCTGGTGGGTGGGGTTTGTCGCGGTTTGTTGGGTTTCGGGTGGTTCGTTGGGTTGGGGTTTGTTGGGTTTCGGGTGGTTCGTTGGGTTGGGGTTTGTTGGGTTTCGGGTGGTTCGTTGGGTTTGGTTCGGTGTTGGTCGGTTTGGGGTTCGTTTGTTTGGGTGTGGGGGTTCAGCGTTTGGGGTTCGGGGGTTTCGGCGCTGGCGTTTGGGGTCCGTTGGGGTTCCGCGTCTGTCCGTCCGTCGGGTCAGCCGACACGGCGTTTTGGTCGACTCATTGACTCACGTGCTGGAAGGCCGCCTTGACGTCGTCGTTCATCATCTCTATGTAGGTCTGGAACACGGTCAGCGCCTTGCGCGCTATGCCTGGGGGTGCTGGCGGCGGGCGGAGGGGGCGGTTTGGGGCGGGTTGGGCCCTGGTGCCGCCGGTCAAAATGCACAGGAGCGGTGCCACGGCGATCGGCCGGGAAGCTTCCCACCTGAGCGTCGACGTGCGCGGCGCCCCCAACCGCTGGGCCCGCCTCCGGCGCCGGCGGCGCGGCGGCCAGCAGCTGCGTGCCCTGCGCGCGGCGGCGGGGGTTTGGGGTTTGGGGGTTTGGGGGTTTTGGGCCCCAATGACTCGGAAGCAGGCAGCGGGGTCGGGTGCCGCAGTGGGCAACGGGCCCAAGAATAGGATATGATAGGATTTACATTCCCTGCGGCCAAAGCCGCTCTTGGAGCTTGACCAGAGCTCATAGGGGTTGCTTGTGGAGCTCAAAGCATGCATGCACAAAGGCTGCCATGCGGGTCTGGGGCTAAGCCAAGAGGCGGCTGGCGGCGGCCCCTTCCCCTCCCCCCGTCCCCGTCCCCGTTCCGGCCGGCGGCGTCTCTGGGGGTGCCTTTCGGCGGCCTTCCAGGTCACCCCCGGTGGCGGCGCCGGCCTGCTGACTGACCCCTGGCGGTTTCGGCGGTTTCGCCCTGGCCTGCCGACTAAGCCCTGGCGGTTTCGGCGGTTTCGCCCCGGCCTGATGCGCCCGGCCGGCAAATCTGAACTCCAAAGCCGAACCAAAAGAGCCCCGGCCCTTTTGGGAAGCTGCCTGCTTTTGCTTTTTAGCTTGCCGCTTTGCTTTAGGTTGCCCCCCACAACGCACCTTTGGCAGCGCCCTGAGAGCACAAATGTCCGGTTCCAGCAGCACACCAGGAAACGCCCGGCGCAGCACCTGGGTAAAGGGGGCCGGTGCAACGGGGAGGCATCGGCAGGCTCGACGCGCGCGCGCGTCGCTCGCTGGCGGCGCTGGGCAGCGTTTCACGTTTGGCCGCGGCCATCCGCGGCGGCGCTTTGCCCCCCTTTGAAGCTGCGAGGACTGCGCACCTGCTGAGCTCCCGGGTCGCTTTCGCATTGCATAATGATTTCATGCCCGGCCTGGGGTCGATTGTTTCGGGCGGTTGTCAGCTTTTTGAGGTCTGGGCGGCGGGAAGGCCGCGCCGTGCCGTGCCATGGGACCGGTGCAGCGGGCCGAGCAAGGGGGGCCGCGGAGCGAGAGCTTCCGCACTGCTGCCGCGGCCGCCGACGGCTTCCCGGGACGAAAACGGGCGCAAACGGGCGGTTGGGCGCCGGATCGCGGGGCCGGGGGCCGACGGGAGGCGGCTGGGGCGCGCCCCAGGGCTGGGGGCGGCGGCAGGGCGGGGGCGCGGCGCAGCGGCGCTCCCCGGCCCCCGCGCACCTGCTGCAGCCCCAGGTCGAGCCCGCCGCAGCCCGTGAAAAGGCTGACGACCCTCATCGCTTCGTTCGCAGTCGGGTTGGGCACATATGGCGCCGCGGCGTGGGTTCGCGGGCGCGCTGATCTCGGATCTCGTCGCGGCGCGAACAAGCCTTGCACGTGCGCGAGCAGGTCGGATCCGCAAATGCGCTGCCAACGCGCTCGACATCGGCCCCGCCACCGCCACCGGCCTCGGGGGCGGTCGGCGTCACCGGCAGCAGCGTACCGTAGTTGCCCGAGCGCACTTGGCCGACCACGGCGTTGCTGCAAATCGATCGCATTGCTCGGACCAGGGAAAGTCTGCAGCAGTTACACGTCTGCTGCACAGTCTCAGTCTCGCCGTAAGGGATATTACATAAGGCGCCTCGCTCTCATCTGGCCCGCAGGAGGCTGGATGCAAAAGCCGTCGTGTCAGTCTCGTGGGTTGGTTCTACGTATGTCCGTGCGACAGGAATCAGTATGCTTAAGCACAAAAAACGCCGGCCATTGCGGCAACAGACGGCGGGCCGCGCTTCGGCCTCAGAGGGCGGCCGAACTTCGTTCATTGCATTTCCCATCGTAAGGCCGTCCGAGGCAAGCGCGCGCGCGCTGGGGGCGCGAGGAGAAGGGCAGCGGGCGACCCCCTGCCGGCCCTCTTTGTTTGAAGAGAACCCTGGGCCGGCAGCGCAACCCGTGGCCCGCTGGTGCCTAGCTCCCCGCAGCCCAAGCGCGCGCGCGCGCGGGCACGGCGGCGTGTCCAAAAGCGGCCGAGGGGCCCCCCTGCTGTGGCCGCCGCAACCGATCCGCGCCCCTCCAAAAGCTACTACCGAAATCGAACCCGCCAGCGCCGGCGCGCGCCGCGCCGGCCGCCGGCCGGCCGTGCTGCCTTTCTAGGGCTCGGGCTCCCCCACGGTGGTCAGCAGCTGCCGCCGGAACGGGCGGGCCAGCATCCGCCGGAAGCTGCCGCCGCCGTGGCGCCACAGCGTGTAGGAGGTCGCCGAGAAGGCGAGGAGGACCGATCCCAGATAGAACACCGCCAGCGCGACGGCGCTCTCCAGCGCGCGCGAGGGCACCAGGCCGAGGGTGCGGAGGAACACTGGGGGGCGCGATTTGGGAGGGGAGGGGCGGTTTCGTTTCAGCTCCAAACGTCGGGCTGCTGCTGTTTGGTTTCCGCGGCCTCAGCACAGTGCGCTGGCATTTCCACAGCAGGAGCGCAGCTTCGCCGTGCCCCAGGGCCCGCCACGGCCCGGTCAAACGTCCCAACAGCCCAAGCAAGGCAAACCCCCCTCAAAACCCCCGCCGCCCCGCCGCCCACCGTCGCCCTTGATGCCGTCGAGCTGCGCGAAGCCCGCCACCCTCAGTCCGTACATCTGATCCGCCATCTCGTTCGCGGCCAGCACCTCGAACGCGAAGCTCATCGGCGAAAGGTTCCGGATCCAGCGGAGCCACCCGGGGATCGACATGGGGTTGACCAAATAGCCGCCCACGAGCACCCACATGAGAAGTATGATGTTCATCGCGAGCGTCGTGGCCGAGGAGGTGCGGCACAGCGCGGTGAGCGCCGTGGTCAGCGCGCCGACGGTGGAGGAGTAGGTGGCCAGCACAAACATAAAGGTGACCACGCGGGACACCTCGGGCAGCAGGCCGACCTGCGGGGGGGTCGTTAAGGTTCAGGTCGGGGTCGGCGGTGGGGTTTTGGGGTTTTGCGGCAGCTTTGGTTTGGGATGGCAGCCCAGCTAAAGTAAGCCGGAAAAAAGGCAGCAGCACGAAAGCAAGGTGCAAAAATAGGCCAGAAAAAGCCGGCAGCACGGAAGGCGAGGGGATTCGCACCATGGGGTACACGAGGCCGCCAAAAAGCAGCGCCGGCAGCGTGCGCAGCAGCAGGCCGTCGAGCACCAGCGACGCGAGCATGTAGGTGCCTCCCCGGTAGTAGTGGCCGGCCACCTTCCGGGCGTTATTGGGATTGGTTTTTGGTGAGGAGCGCTGTCAGTGATGGGCGCTTGCAAGAATGGTTTGATGGGGCCATCTTTTTGGCTGTGCTTCTTTTGAAACGACGACAGCGGCACGCAGCCACCGCCGCCTTCCCTGCGCAGGGTTTATCAACTCGCACCCCCTCCCAGCCCCGAAAAAGCCGAAACAAGAAGCGGCGAATCTGCGCGCGCACCTCCCGCGCCACGAGCTCGCTCTCCAGAACCAGCCCGTCCACCACCGACACCGAGGTCCACCCAAACAGCGCCAGCGCAAAGAACATGGAGCCCAGCCGGTTCTGCACGCCGACCTGTCGCGGTTTTGGTTTTTTTGGGGAGGGCAAGGGTTGAGGGTCAGGGGTGTTTCATGGTTCAAATGCACGCGAACGCACACACCATGTGCAGCCAATCTGAGGGTCCGCAAGGAGAGCTCCAAAGTGCCCAGGTGGCCATTCCCCCAAAGATGCCCCCACCAAGATCCCCCCAAGATCACCTGCGTGTTCTCCAGCTGGAAGAACACCGCGCCCACCACCAGGCCCAGCACCAGCGCCACCAGCAGGTGGAGCATCAGCAGCCGCGGCTCGCGCCGCATGTTGGTGAAGGCGCGCCAGTACAGCACCGCGCACTCCCGCGCCTTGCCGTCCACCCAGCCGCGCGCCCCGCCGCCGCCCGCGGCGCCGCCGCTCGGCGCAAAGCTGCCGTGCTCGCTGGCCGCCTTGCCGCCGGCGCCGACGACGGCGCTGGCGGCGCTCACGTCCGGCAGTCCAAAGGGCGAGGCGCCGCCGTGCACGCTGATGAGCACGTTGGCGTGCGCCGCAACCGGCGCCGCGCCGCCGCCGCCGCCGCCGCCGCCGGACTGCGCCGCGAGCGCGGCAAACGCGCCGCCGCCGCCGACGCCGGCGCCCATCACCGCGCCGTTGAGCGCGGCGGCGAGCGCCGCCGAGGGGCCGCCGCCGCCGCCGGCCGACTGCGCCGCCGCCGCCGCCGCCGCCGCGCCGCCGCCGCCGCCGTGGCTGGCGGCGGGCGTGTTTGCCGCCGTGATGCGGCGGCGCGCGTTGCTGCACTTGCCCGCGTACGCCAGCAGCGCCGCCAGGCCGGCGGGCTGCGAGGCGACGTGCAGCATGTGCTCGGCGGGCTGCCGCTTCCGAGGCACCGGCAGTCCGGCGGCGCCAAAGTAGGGCGCCACCGAGTTGGGCGGCCCCAGGTACGCGAGGCGGCCCTTGGCGAGCAGCAGCACCTGGCTGAGCGAGTCGAACATGTCGGGCGAGGGCTGGTGCAGCGACATGATCACGACGCGGTCGTGCGTCGCGATCTCCTGCGCGGTCCGCATCAGGTTGTACGCCGTGTACGAGTCCAGCCCGCTCGTCGGCTCGTCCATGATCACGAGCCGCGGCCGCGTGACCAGGGCCATTGCGATCGTGACGCGGCGGCGCTCGCCGCCGGATACGCCTCGGATGCTGGCGCTGCCGCCCACGAGGGAGGTGGCCACGTGGGACAGGCCCAGCTCGGCCAGCACGCCGTCGATGCGGTCCTGCAGGGGATGGGGGCGCGCATTTGGGCAAGGGGTTTTGAGTTGAGTTCAGGAGTGAGGGGAGCGGCTGCCAGGGCAGCGCGCGCGCCGAGGCAGCGCGCGTGCTTTTGCACGAAAGGTAGAAGCCCTCCGCCGCCCGCTCGCTGGGCGAGCCGCCGCGTCGGCCCCTGCCAGTCCCCTCAGCGCCCCCAGCACCACAGCCACAGCAGCAAGCAGGCCGCCCGCAAACAAAAGGCGGTCCGAGGCAAGGCCCCCCGAGGTGCGCGCGCGCGCGCACCTGGATCTCCTCCGCCGTCAGGCTGCGAGGCAGCCGCAGCAGCGCGCTGTACCGCACGCACTCCTCGACGGTCAGCGCCGGCAGCAGCACGTCCTTCTGAGGCACGAACGCCGTCACCTTGCGCAGCACGCCGCGCCGCCGCTCGCCGCCGAGCGTGACGGCGCCCTCCACGCGCGCGCCGGCGCCGACCGACTCGGTCGCGCCCGACAGGATGGACAGCAGGGTGGACTTGCCGCTTCCGGAGGGGCCCATGACGCCGAGCACCTCGCCCTCGTCCACCACGCCCGAGATCCCGTGCAGCAGCACCTTGCGCCCGCCGTCCGCGGCGGCCAGCGCCGCCGGCGCGCTGCCGAGCGACGAGAAACCGTCGGGCTCGCCGGCGGCGGAGGCGCGCGCGGGCGCGGCGCCGGCGGACGAGCCGGCGGGGCGGGGGCGGAGGCGGGAGAGGAGGCCGCCGCCCTTTGCGTCCGCCGCGGCCGCGGCCGAGCTCGCGCCCGCGCCGGGCACCGAGCACACAATGTTGTCAAACACAAACGCGGTGGCCGGGTTGGGCTCGCCGCTCGCCAGCTGGATGGACGGCATCGGCGCGAGGAGGGTCACTTTGGTCGGGTCCGTCGCCTGCCCCGGCTCCCCCGCCGCCGCCGCGTCCGCCGCCGCGCCGGACGCAAACATGCGGCGGGACGCAAGGACGTACGACGTGAACAGCAGGCCCAGCGCCAGCAGAAGCGCAACGGGCAGCGCCGAGATCAGCGCGATCCGCGGGAACGCTTTCGGCGCGGCCGCGCGCGCCGCCGTCGCGCCGCTGAGCGCGCGCGCGCCGGCGTCGGGCTGCGTGCATTCGCCGGAGCGGCACTGCAGCGTGAAGCGGGGCTGCACGCCCTCGAGCACGCAGCGGCCGCTGTCGCCGTCGGCGCAGGTCAGGCCGAGCGTGGAGTTGACCAGGTTGGCCACGACGGACTGGATCAGCGGCGGGCACTTGGCGCCCTCCCCGCAGGAGCAGGCCGTGTTTGTGCAGCTGAAGCTCGGGCTCCCCTCCTTGAAGGTGCACTTTGAGGCGACGCAGACCAGCGGGTGCGCCGGCTGAGACACGAGGCCGACCTCGAGCTTGCAGAAGCGGGAGCCCGCGGGGCCGACGTCGGCAGGCAGAAGCGCGCCAGGCTTTGATGTTGAGGGGGCAGCGGGGGTGGTGAGGGGTTTCACCAGCAGGCCCATGGGCCCGTCCCTGAAGGGCAGCCGCTCCCCCCGCACGTTGCACATCGCCGTCACTCCAGACACCCATTTGGCCAGGCCGCCGACCAGGTCGCAGTCATAGGCTTTGTAGGCGGTGGCGTTGCCGTAGGCCATGTGACTGTCGCAGGTGCTGGCGGCCTGCCCCGCAAACGCGGGGCAGACCGAGGGCTGCGTGCAGACCATGCAGTCGCGCCCCCGCCAGCCCGGCGCGCACTCGCACGTGCCGTTGGCGGCAATGGGCGCGCCGGGCAGGCAGCGCTCGTGAGACAGGTTGAGGGAGGGCGCGGGGGAGGCCGGCGCGCCGGCGGCGGGGGCCGCGGCGAGGCCGGGCAGCGGCGCGGCCTTGGGCGCGGCGGCGGCCTTGGCGGCGGCGGCCCCATTGGCCGCCGTCGCCGCGTCGGCCGCCGTCGCCGCGGCCGCGGCCATGAGGCGGCGCTGCTTGCTGGGCGCCTCGCCGGCCGCTGCGGCCTCTGCCGGGCGCGGCAGCGCGGCGGGGGCCCCCCCGCGTGCGAGCCTGCCGGCGGCGCGCGACCGCGGCGTCGGCGCTCCCGCCGCGCCGCCGGCGTGGGCCAGCAGCGCGGCCAGCGCTATCAACACGAGCAACCTCATGCTCGTCTGCTTGCTTTTATTCCGCCCCGCGCGGGCCATTGCTCCTCTTCCGCGCCTGCCCGAGGGCCCTGCCGCCCCGCGGTGCAGATGCAGCTCTCCTCCCGCGTGCGCGGGGCTCTTAAACCACGAAGATAGACATTGAACACTTCTTCCCGTTGTTTCCGAACGAACGAGGGGCTTTGGGCGAGCCAACGAGGGCCTTTGGGCGAAGCGGTATCCGCTAGCCGCCCGGGGAAGCCGCCCGTTTAGGGGTGGTTACTTTGCGCCTCCTGGTGATTGTATTAACCCGCCGCGCCTACGCACGATCCAGGAAGTGGGGGGGAGGGACCGCGAGTGGACTGTGTGCCCACGGCATGCCGTCATCGGCTGGACGGCGCCGCACTGAGCAGACCGGCGCCCCCCGCTGGGACGCAACGCCGGCTGCGCTGCCCTTGTCGAGGCCGCGGCAGCCAATGACACAGCGCGTTTGCCTGAGCCTCGAGCGGCACCGGCTGCGCGCTCCCCACAGCCTTGTGCACAGCTGGCTGGGCCCTTTGTACGCTTTTTACGTCGCCGGAGGGTTTGCTTGGTACCGCAAGTCCCATTCGCGACAATGCCTGCGGCGTTGAGGAATGTGGCCTGCATTTGCGGAGGGGCAGGCTCGTGCAGGCAGGAGGAGCCTGACACTGGGCGCCTGCGAAGCGACGGGAGCGGCGGCGGCGGCGGCGGCGGCGGCGGCTGAACGGACGCCACGGCGCACATCGTCGCAAAAGCAGCCAAGTTTTCAAAGCGTTTCTGCGCCCAACAGCCAGGGAAACAGTCGCGGCTGGGACCTCGCAGATCGCAACTTGGTTCAGAGAGCGCCAGCGTCCCGGTAACCCGTCCAAAAGCTTCGGTTTCTGTGGGTGGGAGCGGCGCGGCGCAGGCAGCCTCCCCCGCCAGCCGCGGCTTGAGCGGCGGTATGGATGCGGACGACGCAGACGCCGCGGGCGCACCGCCGCACGAGGGGGAGGAGGAGGAGGAGGAGGCGACCTCAGAAGACTCCGAGTGGGCCCAGGAGCAGGCCGAGCATGCTTTAGAGCAGGCCATGGACACGTCATCGGATGAGGAGGGAGACCCGGAGCTTGACGCGGCGGCGGTGAGCCCATCGCCGCGGCGCGGCGCGCGGCGCCCGGCGCGCCGGCCCCAGCCGGCCCCAGCCAGTGCGCAAACGCGACCTCTCGAAAGCCCCGTCGGCGTGCGCCGCGCGCAACAAGCGGCTGCGGCGGCGGGCTCGCAGCGCGCGCCTGGGGCTGCGCCGGCGCGCCCCCCGCGGCGGCCACCCCCCTTAAAACAGCACCGAAACCAAACCCCCCCTGCCCGCCCCAGAGCGACGAGGACGACGCGAGCATCGACCTGGACGACTCATCCGGGGGCGAGGATGAGTCATCGGCGGCCGACGAATCGGAGGAAGCCGAGGGGTCGGGCGCCAGCGGGTCGGAGGACGAGGACGACGCCGCCGAGGGCGAGGGCGAGCCGCTCGTCTTCCCCCTCGGCGGCGCCGGCGCCGCCGGCGGCGGCGTGTTTGACGAGCCCGATTCGGATGAGGCGGAGAGGTACCGCGGGGACGCGGTGGCCTTCGAATCCGGCCTCGAGCACATGTCTATGCACTGCGCGCTGCGGGAGCACGATGCCCGCCTGCTCGCGCCGCTGCCCTCGATGCACGCCGGCGTCGCCGCGCGCACGCACCACTACCAAACGGCGGACGCGGTGGCATTCGTGCCAAACGGCGGCGGCGGGGCGGAGGGGGCGGAGGAGGTGGTTGTTTCTTGCGGCCCGCGGCTGGCGCTGTGGCGCGTCGGCGTGCCGCCGCGCGGGGTGAGCGGCGCGGGCGGGGCGGGCGGGCTGGGGGCGGCTGGGGGCGTGAGGGGCTGTTGTTGTGTGGAGGGGGAAACCTTTGGTGTGCACTCAACATCGCAAACACAGCCGAGCCGGGCGTGGCAGTCCGCCCCCACCCCACAAGAGCAGTGAAGCCTGCCCGTCCTTGCCCGCTTGCGCAAAGGCGCCCCCAAACCATCCACCAAACCATCCCACCAAACCATCCCACCAAACCATCCACCAAACCAACCAACCAACTCAACCCCCCGAAACGAAAAAAACCCGACCGCAGCAGGCGGAGAGGCTGTCAGAGGCGCACGTGGGCTTCCTCCCATACAGCCTGGCCGCCTCGCGGGACGGCGCCTGGGTGGCCGCGTGCACCGCCACGGGCTCCCTCGTGGCGCTTTTCCACGTTTCGCGCGGCGCCGACGCGGCCGCCGCGCGCGCCGCCGCCGCGGCCGCCGCCGCGGGCGGCAAGCCCGCGGGCGCGCGCGCGGCCGGCGGCGGCGAGGCGGCCGCCGCGGAGGCCGGGGGCGGCGGCGGCGGCGGCCGCGGCGAAAGCGGCGGCGGGGCGGCGGTGCTGGAGCACTATGCCACCTTCCAGTGCCGCACCAGCAAGGAGAGCATGGCAAACTGCGTGCGCTTTGGCCTGTTCGCCGGAAAGGTGGGTTTCAGGGGCTTTGGGGGCACTGGGGCGTGCCCCTCGGCCCCGCATGCGCCGCGGGGGGATGTCTGCTTGCCCGCCGGCGCCGCCGGCCGGGCTTGCGAGGGGCTTTGTCGATCGCCCGCGTTCTTGTCGCCGCACCCGCCGCCGCGCCGGGGCCGTGCGCCGCGCCAAAGCCGATGCGCCGCCCCCTCCGCTGCCACTCATGCCTGTGCCTTTTGTCAATCTTTGCCTTTCCGCAATCTTTTGCCTTTCCGCTCCCAGGAGCGGATTCTGGTGGCGCACCAAGACGGTGGGCGGGGGGGCCGGGGCTGCGGGCGGGCGGGCGGGCGGGCAGCTGACCCTGGCAGTTGTCCAGCTGGCGGTTTCGGGGGTTTTCCGGGGCCGGGGCCGGGCAGGCGGGCGGGCGGGCGCGGACCGATGCGCGCAGCCCCCAACCCCCGTTGAAACGCATGCCCGGCCAACCGCCCGAGCACAAACCCCAAACCTCCCACCCCGAAACCGCCCCAACTGTCGCCCGAGTGCCAACCCAAACCGCCTACCCGAAATCGCCCCCGGCCAGGCCTCCTCTATCTGCTCGACCTCCCCCCACCCCCCACCCCCGAGTGGCGCGCCGCCGCCGCCGCCGCCGCCGGCCCCGCCGCGCACCCGGCGCGGCCGGCGACGCGGGAGCTGCTTGAGTCATCCGCCCGCGCCGCGGCGGCGCGGGGCCCGCTGCCGTCGTGGCCGGGGCGGCGGGGGCGGCCCTCCGTCCGGCCTTCAATAAAGAGAGACGCCCAGATGAGGGTGCTGCGGGCGGGGCCGCTGGAGGGGCAGCCCCAGATGACTCGGCAGTGGTGAGCGAGCGCTTGGGGAGGGTTTTAAACCTCTTTCAGCACCCTGCCCCTGGACTGTGCCGCGGCCGCTGCTACATCGCCGCGCAACCCGCCGCCCCTCCGGCACGCCCAGATTGGCTGCGTCCAAACCCCCTCCTCCCCCATCCCCCGCCCCCCCTTACCCCCCCAAAGGGTCCACGCCTGCCCCCGCTCCACCACCGCCGCCGTCGCCGGGCTGCACCTGAGCACCCACGACCTGCACTACGACCCCACCCTGCCTATAAACACGGCCGAGCCCAGCCCGGACGGCAATTGGGTGGCCATCGGGCGGGACGACACATGCGTTGTGCTGCTGCCGGCCCATGGGCGCGGCGGCGCGGGGCTCGAGGCCGCCGCCGCCGCTGCCGGCGGCGGCGGCGGCGGCGGCGGCGGCGGCGGCGGCGGCGGCGGCGGCGGCGCAAGCAGCGACGACGGCGGTGACAGCAGCGGCAGCGGCGGCGGCGGCGGGGATGGAGCGGACGGCGACGTGCGCCTGCTGACCATGGGGCTGCCCCGGCCCTTGTACAATCCCTACCAGCCAGGGGAGCTAGGGGAGTTTGGGATCCAGGTGCGGACACACCTTCTCTAGGGGCTTTTCCTGCTTGGGGCTTTGACCTCTGTGGGGTTGTTTGTTGCCAGCCAGGGGAGCTAGGGGAGTTTGGGATCCAGGTGCGGACACCTTTCTTTGGGCTTTTGTTGGGGCAGTACTGCTCCTGGAGCTCCAACAGCTCATTAGTGCCCTGCTGTACTGCCTCCCCAATGGCAATCGGCGCTGACTCACGCCGTACCGCCCCCCTCCCCTCCCGGCAGTACTGCGCCTGGAGCTCCGACAGCTCATTAGTCGCCGCCTCCTGCGACCTGCTCCGCACCGTATCGGTCTGGCGCGTGCCCGATGGCGCGCTGATGTGGCGGTTCACGGACAACGAGGCCCCCGTGCTGCCGCTGCGGTTTTGGGGGGCGCGGACGCTCGTTTTTGCGGAGACGCGGCACGCGGCGGTGCACGTCGTGGACTTCGGGTGCGGCGCGGGGTTGCTTCTGTTGCTGTTTCTGTCGCTGTCGCTGTCGCTGTCGCTGTTGCTGTTGCTGTTGCTGTTGCTGTTGCTGTTGCTGTTGCTGTTGCTGTTGCTGTTGCTGTTGCTGTCGCTGTCGCTGTTGCTGTTGCTGTTGCTGTTGCTGTTGCTGTTGCTGTTGCTGCTGTTTGTGTTGTTGCCACACATTCCCTGTGGCTTTGAACTCAAATTTGGAAACGCGCGCTCTCCGCGCAGCGCGCCGGCGCGACCGAAAGCGCGGCGCGGCGTTTCACCCCCACTCCCCTGCCCAGTGCCCGCCGCCTCCTCACTCCCGCCAACCCCTCGCCCCCCCCCCCCTAACAATCCCCCCAGCCCCGCCTTGCTGAGGGACCCCCACGCCGCAGCAAAGAGGGTCGAGCTGGACGCCTTTCTAAACCGCCGCCGCACCGACCCCCCGGGGCGGCCCGAGGAAATCTTGCTGGTGGCGCCCTGCGCCGGCCACGGCGCCGCCGCCGCGGGCGCGGTCGCCGCCGCTACACGCGCGGGCGCCGCCGCTGCAGGCGCGGGCGCCGCAGCAAGCGCGGGCGCCACGTCTGCAGGCGGCGCGGGTGCGGGCGACGGCAAGGGCGAGGGCGGCGGCGAGGGCGGCGGCGCAGGCAGCAGCGGCGGCGGGGGCGGCGGCAGCGGGGACGGCGCAGGCAGCAGCGGCGGCGGGGACGGCGGCAGCGGCGGCACGACTAAGGAGCCGGCCCTGCGGGAGGCTTGGTGCCTCGAGGAGGTGGCCGTCATCAACCACCCCTCCACGCGCGACATAGAGGACGGCAGAAGCTTCCGGGCGCACGGGCTGGAGGTGACACCCCTGGGGCGGGTGCTCGTCGCGCGGCACGTGAGTGTGGGGCGGGCGGGGCGGGGCGAGGGGGGCGGTGCGGTGGGGCCTTGAAGAGGGTGGCCGCGGCGGCAGGAGGCGGCGCCGCCGCGGCTGCGGGGTTGCTGTGCGCTGCGGCGTTCTTCGGCAGCGTTGTGCGGCGGGGTGGCCTCCGCCCCTCGCCAAACGGGCCGCCAAACGGGCGGGTTTGCTTTTTGTGACCGCCGCTGCACCCTTCCGCGAACACGCCTGCGGACTGACGCTCACGGCCGGCGCCCCGAAACCGCACGCGCCCCGAAACCGCCCGCGCCCCGAAACCGCCCGCAGGAGGATCTGTGGGAGTTCCGCCTCACCGCCGCCATCCCCCCCTCCGGCCCCGGCCTCCTCCTCCGCCCCCCCGCCTTTCGCGCCGCCGTGCGGCTGCTGCTGCTCGCCGCGCGCGCGGGGGGGCCGGACTGCCAGCTGGCGCGGCTGCCGGCAGAGGCGGTGGAGCGGATCCTATCCGGATCTGCGGACGATCTGGGGGTTTGGGCCCGGGAGGACGACGGCAGGCAGCTTCCCACAATGTACGGCCACGGCTGCGGCCCCTGGCTCGAGCTGCCGTGGGGCTCGGTGCACGACGTGCCGGCGCCGCCCGCGGCCGCGGCGGCGGCGGCGGCGGCGGCCGCGGGAGGGCCCGGCGGCGGCGGCGACGAGGGGAAAGGCGCGCGGCAGCGGTCCGGTTGACTTACTTTTGCAATGCGCAACTGTGCAACCGTAAAATGCAATGCTGGGCAGATGAGATCGGATGTCGACGCGGGAGGATTTAGCCAGCCGTCTGCGGGTCCAAACCGATCGGCGGGGGCGTGGCAGCAGCACGGGAGGCTGCGCGCGTCGACAGCTGCTGCGGCGGCCGCGGCTGGCGCGGCGAGCAGCCAGGAGGAGCCTCCTGAGAACTCTCGATCAGATTGTGATGCGAGGTGCGGGACAGGCAGAAGTGGCCGCCCGCGCGAGACTTTGACGATCGCACACCGCGAGACGAGCCAGGCCTTCTCGAGGCACAAAACGTGTTGTACCCCGCAAAATAAACCAATCGCGCGCCCCGCGCGCGCCCGTGCCACGCCCAGCGCGTCGGCCGGTGCCGGTACCTGCGGCGTCCTGCAGATTGCGCGGCCGTCCCGCCCCCGCCCCCGCCCGCGCTGCGCCGCACAGCCTGCAAACCGGCCCCCGGCCCCCCCATTCCCAAACCGCGACACCCCCAATCCCCAAGGCCTTGCCGGCCCAACCCCAAACCAACACATTCACAATGCCCAGCGAGCCCACCGTCGAGGGCGCCGCGCCGGCGGCGGCCGCCGACGGCCGCATCCCCGTGTCAGTGATCACCGGCTTCCTCGGCGCCGGCAAGACGACCCTAGTCAACCGCATCCTCACTGAAAAGTGGGCTGGGGTGGGACAAGTCTTGGGGGGCGCGAAGCAACCCCGCCAACGGGCGTGAGCAAGCCAGTGCGTGCGTGCCGCCCCCTGTTGCAGGGAAACCTACTCCCGAGCGCGGCGCCGCCGCCAATCGGCCCCCCTCTCACGCTGTCCACCCCCACCCGCCATCCTTCCTGCCTGAGTGCTGCGCCTGATCCCTCCCACAATCCGCGCCTGCGGCCCCCACCAAGGCCACTCCCGCTCACCAAGCGAGGCGGGCACGCGGCCCGCCCCGCCTGCCGCCCCCGCCCCTACTACTCCCCTGCCTCGCTCCAAAACGAAAAACACTGCTCGCTTCGCCCCCCCACCTAAAAAACAGCCATGGCATGAAGATTGCGGTTGTGGAGAATGAGTTTGGGGAGGTCGGCGTGGACGATGCCCTGGTGCTGCAGGCCAAGGAGGAGGTGGGGCGATCGGGGCTGGCAGTCAAATGGCAATGCTTGATCAGTCAGTGATTGATCAACTGGACCACGCGCTGTGCAATATACAGGGGGTGGCCGCGCTGTCCGGCTTTGTTAGAAGTTGGGGGTGGGGTTTGGAGTGCAGCCAAGCCCCGCACCGTTCCCTGGCAGCCGCAAGCTGCCGCGTGGCCCGCACGTCCCGAGGCCGCCCCCGCCACGGCCTCTGCCCGCCCTCCATGCCCCGCGCCGTGCAGATTTTCGAGATGAACAACGGCTGCATTTGCTGGTGGGGGGAAGTTCAGGGTTGAGCCCCAGGGCCACACGTTTGGCCCATCACCCGCCCGCCCGCCCGCCCGCGCCGCAACACTGCTGCAACAACCCAACCCAGCAGCGCAGCACCGTCCGGCGTGGCCTGATCCGCGCCAACTGAATCCCGTCTCACATCTGCTTCCCCCCCCAAAAAAAACAAAACGCAGCACCGTCCGAGGCGACCTGATCCGCATCCTCAACAAGCTGCTGCTGCGCCGCGGGGGCAACCGCCTCGATGCCGTCATCATCGAGACCACTGGTGATTACTCATGACTGATTAGGCAATGCATACAGGGGTCGCAGGCTGTTTGTGGGGGCCGAAGCCCGCGCCGGCGTCTTTTTGCGCGCAGACGGCCGCCGATAGCGCTCCGCTGGTTTCAACCGCCCTAAATAATAATAAACCCCCAACCAACCCCATCCCCAAACCCTCAACCATAAGCCAAGCCCCACCCCCAACCCCAAACCCCGCCATCCAAAACACCAAACCGCAGGCCTGGCGGACCCCGCCCCGGTGATCCAGACCTTTTTCGTCGACGATGATCTGGCCGCCTCGTACCGCCTCGACGCGCTGATCACCGTTGTCGACGCGGCGCACGTCACCGCGCGGCTGGACGAGGAGCGGCCTGAGGGGGTGGAGAACGAGGCGGGTGCGTGGCAAACATTGCCTTGAAGGGGAGGCTCCCAGGTCGCGCGCGCGAACGGCTTGCCACACCGGCCGGGGCTTCTTGAGGTGTCTTCAAAGCCCGGACTTGAAAGCCCTCCATCCCGCTGTCGTTGCCCCCCCCCCGCAGTGGAGCAGATTGCGTTTGCCGACCGCATCGTCCTCAACAAGCTGGACCTGGTCAACAAAGAAGTCAAGGACGCGGTCAAATCGCGCATCAAGGTGGGGAGGGGCGAAGTTTTGGTGCGTTGTGTTTTCGGGCGGCGGCCCGGACCTCTTCACCTGGGGGCTCTGGAGGATTGGGATTGGGGAGGGCAGACACCAGCGCGCGATTAGAGTTTACAAGGCCACCTTCAAGGCGGAGGGCTTCCCTTGCTTCCCTTGCTTCCCCGCTGGCCGCGGCAGGGGCGTCGTCGCTCAGCAGCTGCTGTTCCCACGCCCCTTGCCTGCCCCCTCGGCAACAACAACCCCACCGCAGGCCATCAATGCCTCGGCGCACATCCTCGAGGCCACCCGCGCCGACGTGGACCTGCGGCAGCTGCTGGGGATCCGCGCGTTCAGCCTCGACCGCGTTTTGGAGAACGAGCCCGACTTTCTGGTGCGGCGCACGTTTGACCGGCGTTTGACTGGCGCTTGACCGGCATGTTTGACCGGTGTCTTGACCGGCCGGCGTCTCGAGATTGTTTGCCGGCAGTCTTTTTTTCCGCAGGCTTGCCGGATGCGGCCTGTCTGGCCGCAACACCCCCCACACGTCTGAACCCCCCCAACCCCCCCAAACCCCCCAAACCCGAAAAATCACGTAAACCATCCAAACAGGAGGACAAGGAGCACCAGCACGACTCAACCGTCACCAGCGTGGGCATCGCCCGCGACGGCGCCTGCGACCCCTCAAAGCTCAACGAATGGCTGGGGGCGCTGCTGGCCGAGCGGGGGGCTGACATCTTCCGGTCAAAGGGCGTGCTGGCAATCAAGGGCAGCGACGAGAGGTGCGCGCGCGCGCGCGCGCGGCCCCGGGCCGGGAGCGTTTGCGGCGTTCCTGAGCGGATTAAACCCCAGCATGGAATTCCGAATTGCGCGCCGCATAAAACCCACATGTGGAATGCGTAATCAGCAGCAATGCCTTTCTCCACCCAACCAAGCCCACAAAACAGCTCCCCCCATTTGTGCCGGTCGGCTCCCCACAATACAAAATCGAAAACGGCCACGTAGCAAACACCCCCGCCCCGAATAAGACTAATGTTTCAATTTGAAACGCAGGCTCGTGTTCCAGGGCGTCCACATGCTGGCCCAGCTGACCACCTCGGCCCACGGCGACGTCGCCCCCTGGCGCCCCGACGAGCCCCGCACCAACCGGCTGGTCTTCATCGGCCGGAACCTGGACAGGCAGGATCTCATCTCGGGCTTCGAGGCGTGCCTGGCCTGAGGATCGCGGTACGATCTGGGCGGCAGGCCGAGGCGCGCTGGACGCGCGCCGTTGCGCGCGGGCCTGGGACTGACGCGCGGCCCGGGGGGCACGCACCTTGCGAGCGGGCTGCGCGCTCTGCACTCACTTTTCGGTCCCTTTTTGTGTGAGCAAACTTGTTACCCAGGCGTGTGCGCAGGCAGAAAACAGGAGAGGGGGGAAGAGATAAGGAGGGGAGAGGCACAGAGCAGACCAGAGCAGTGCAGAGCAGAACAGGTCCCCGCGCGCCGCCCCGCTAAAGGCCGTACATCGCCGCCAGCCCCATGCCCTGCGCAATCGAATGCAGCCCCACCCACACCGCGAAGCCCTCGGCCTCGAACCCCGCCAGGCTGGCGGCCAGCCCGGGGCCCAGCTCTAGAAGCTCCACCTCGATGCTTTCGTCCTCCTCAAGGGCTTGGGGCGCGGGGGGCACGTCCCCGTCCACCTGTTTTGTTTGGGGGAGGGGGGTGGGGGCAACGACTGTTTGAGGGGGCAGGAAAGGGTGTTGGTTTTGCGTGCGGGAGTGGCTGCCGACGCGGGGGTTGGGCCTGCACCTGATTTGCTGGGGGATCTGAGCCCACAGCCCGGCCTGCTTTGAGGGCGTGCCGCGTTCGGCCCCCAGACCGGACCGCAAACCCCCCCAGACGCTTCGGCCCGGCCCCTCCCGGGCCGCAGCCGGCCAGCCAAGCCGCCGACCCCCCGGAAAATCAAGCAGCGGGTGCAGGTTTCGACGATGAAAAGAGGCAGCAAAACAAAAGCGCGCCTCGACAAAAACGGTGGCGATGTTTTCGTTTGTCATGCCCTGCGTGTGTTTGGCGTATTGCGTTTTGCGTATTGCGTTTGGGCTTCTGCAGGTCCGGGACTTGAAGCCAAACTGCCCTCAACCTGCTTACAGCCGACGGCCGTCAACCGCCCGCGCTCGCCTCAACCGCCACCAGCCGCTCGCGGCAGCCTCAACCGACGCCCTCCCCGGCCCCCCCACCGGACTGAGGTACTGCCGGCCGCCGACCGCCAGTATACGCGCCGCCTCGTAGCCTGGTTTGGTGACGAACGTTTGACCGGGGCCGGGTTTTTGCTGAGCAACCAAGGGTTGAGCATTGGATTGGGGGGAGCGGGCGGGGCGGACACCACCCCGCCAGCCGCCGCGCCGGGGCCGGGGCGGGGTGAAGTCAGGTGAAGCATTGGGGGGTGGGTGGGGTTTGGTGGTTGGTTTTGGGGGGGGGGGTTGGGGGCGGATAGTTTGGTGGGTGGGCATTTGTTGAGGGTTTGGTTGAGGTGTGTTGAGGGTTTTGGGCGGGTGGTTGGGGGGGGCGCTGACGGGGCGTTTGCGGCGCGCACCCGTCTCCTCCCGCAGCTCGCGCAGCGCCGCCGCCTCTGGCGCCTCCCCGCCGTCGACCAGGCCCGCCGGCAGCTCAACGGACATTGAATTCAGCGGGGGGCGGAACTGGATTGGTTTGGTTTGGGTTGGGTTGGGCTGGGTTTGGTTTGGGTTTGGGTTTGGTTAGGCTGGGTTTGGTTAGGCTGGGTCGCAACCCGTGGGTGCGGGCGCCGGCGCGGGTTTGAGGCGCAACCGCAAGCCCCCAGTGTGAGGGAGGGCGCAGGCGTGAGATTTGATGATGCGCGCGCACGCGCGCGCATGCGCGCCTGTTTGACCACGATCAGGCGGGGAGGCCGCGCCGCCGACTTGACCACCGCAAACACGGCTACGGCGTCGATGCCGTGCGCGCCGTCGCCGCGCGGCGCCGTCGTGCAGCGCTCGACGGCCTGCCAGCGGCGCGGGATCTCAGATCGGGGCGGCCGGGTGTATTCCAGATCCACCAGGCGCAGGAAACGGCCCTCCGCGACGGTGCGCCTGCCGGTAACGGCGGCCGGGCGCTGCTGCGGCTGCTGCCGCTCCGCCGCCGCGCTGTCTGCCGCTGCCGCTGCGGCGCCGCAGCTCCGCCGCTGTGGCCGGCTGTCGTAGAGAGGGGTTGTGGGTGAAAGCGCGATCGCATCGCGACCCAAGGACGCCCGCTGCGCGAGCTCCGGCGGCAAGAACGCCATTGTGTTGGCTGCCCGAGATCGAGTTTTTCCCGCACAGCTCAGCAAGCGCAGCGGTTTGCTATGCAATGCGTTCGATATGCAACCATGGTCGAGTTAGCCTCGCAGTAGCCGCAGTGCGGGTGCAGAGCAGCTGCTTGCGCTGCGCGCACGCGCCACTTCCCAGCTGCGAGAGACCCAAGCCCCGACCCGTTTGCCCTCTCCCATGCAACAGCTTGGCGACGCCACAGCGGCATGGTTTGCTTACACATGAGCGCGCGGGGGGGAAAATCTGCGTGGCAGCCGCGCCGCTCACGTGTTGACTTAGGGTTTGACCGCCGCGGCCGGGCGGTGGCGTTTGGGGCGACCCGGCCTGCCTCCCTCCCGGAGCAAAGCAACTCGCCGGAAGGGGGCGCGTCGCATCCGTCGGAGCCGCCGCCTCTCGCTCGCCCTGGGTTGCCGCACCTGCGAAACACTCTCAAGACGACCTGCTGTGCCGGTTGCTGCTGCTGATGCTGCTGCTGCTGCTGCCGCTGCGTTGCTGCTGCTGCTGCTGCTGCTGCTGTTGCTGCTGCTGCTGCTGCTGCCGCTGCTGATGCTGCTGCCGCTGCTGCTGCTGCTGCTGCTGCTCCGCCTCGCTCAACCCTGCTACCGATTGTTGCTGCTGACCGCCGTTGCTGACCAATGCTGCCGCTGTCGCGCCTGCTGCGCACCTGTCGCACCGCCGTCCAGCGCCCCGCCCGCCGCAACTCGTCGCGCCGCCGCGCGCCAGCCGCCTAATGGTGAGCAGCGGCCGGCCGCGCCCGCGGCTGGCTGGCTGGCACCGCCCCCCGCCGCCGGCCGCCTAATAGCGAGCAGCGGCCGGCCGGGCGCGCAAACGGCTGCCGAGTCGCTCCCCTCCGCCCCCGCCGCCGGCCGCCTCATTAGGAGCGGCGGCCGGCTGCGAAACGGCGGGAGCGGAGGGCGCGGCGTCACCCTCCCCTGCCGGCCGCCTAAACACGAGCGGCGGCCGGCGCCGCGACCGCCGGGCCCGCTGGCCCGGGCCGCAAGTTGAGGGATGTTCAGGGAGGGTGGTTCCAGGGCGTGCGTCGTCGTCGTCCGAAGTGGGTTATTGGTGGGCGAGGGAGGTTGGCGGGCCCCCGAGGGGCGCTGAGGGGGGGCGGCGATGGCGTTGGGCAGCAGAGAGAAGGGGAGGAGGGCGCCGCTCCCAGCGGCGGCCGGCCGGCGCGCGACGCGCCGCCGTCGCAACGGGCGGCGGCGGCGGGCGCCGCGTTTCCGCCGGGGTGCCGCGCCGCGGCGCCGGCGCGGCTCCGCAGGGGGCGCTGGCGGGCGCACAGGCAGGCTCGGCCGGCGGCGTCACACCGGGGTGACGAACGGCGGCAGAGCGGCGGAGGGGCGAGGGCCGCAGGGGCGAGGGGGGCCGGAGGCGGCCGAGCAACGCAGCACAACAGGCGACAGGCGGCACACACACGGGATCAGACGGACGCATGCAAAGCAGGACATGCACACACGCACACACACACAGAGAACACACAACACGGAGGGCCGCGCGGCGGGAGCGCGCGGCGTGCAGCAGCTTCGTCGCCAGCCCAGCAGCAGCAGCAGCGGCACACCGTGCCCCGTGCCGGGCGGAAACCGCAGCAGTGACGAGGAACGCCGGGCGCATCGATCCGGCGCGGGCTGGCGGGCGCGGGCCGGCGGACGCGGGCCGGCGAGCGGCGGCGGCATCGAACCCCAAAAGCCTCTTCGCAAGGAACGCTCGCCTGGCGGCCGCGGGCGCGGCCGCGGGTCGGACTCAGTAGCCTCTCGATGGGACGCGACGCCCTTGCACCGGCCTGCAAAAACGGATAGGCGCACACCAGATCACGCCAGATCACACCAGATCGCGCCAGATCGACAGATCACACCCCGATCTTGGCCAGGAAGTCGTGTATGTCGAGGTTGGCGTCCCCGTGGGCCACCTTGTCCTTGACGGGCGGGAGGTGCAGCGCGCCGCGCGCGGAGCAGGCCTTGCAGTCCAGGAGACGCTCCCCGTCGGGGCCTGGGGGGGCGCGGGGCGGTTTGAGCGGGCGGTTTGCGCGCGGTTTGGGCACGGTTTGGGCGCGGTTGGGCGGACTGAGGCAGGCGCCGGCGGCTCGGCGGGGCGCGGGCGGGGGTGTGGGCGGTTTTCCCGTGTCGCTGGGAAGCCTGGCGGAGGCTACAGCGCAGCCAGCCGGGGGTGGCAGTGGCGTTCCAAGAGCCCCCCAGCAAGAACGACAAGGCCAAAACCGGTCCAACGCGCGCCGCCCACCTCTCGTCAGCACCGCGCCGCACGACCGCGCCCACTCCTCGGCCTCTGCCAGCCCCGCCGCCGCGCCCGCCGCCGCCTCGTGCTCCCCTGGGAACACGCGCGTCCGCCGGCCCGGCGCCGGCGCGCCCCCCTCGCCGCCGCCGCCGCCGCCGCAGCTGCCGCCCGGCGCCGCGACAAACCCCGCCGCGGCGGCGAGCCGGTCAAAAGGCACGCCGGGGCGGTACGCGCGCGCGAGCGCGTTGAGCGCGTGCCACCTCATAGAGGGGACGTGCACGTCGAGCAGCGCGCGCCCGAGGTGCGGCGCGGACGCGTAAAGCTGGAAAAAGCGCGAGTAGGAGCGCGCCGCGATGGCGGCGCGCGCGGCGAGGGCGTGGGCGACCTCGGGGGAGGCGGCGACGGCGCCGACGCGGCCGTCGAGCACCTGGCGCAGCGTGGCCGCCAGCTTGCGGCCCTCGCCGTGGCGGGCGTGCACCTGGGGGTTTGCGCGGGTGCGGTGGGCTCAGCGGCGCCGCGCCTCTGGGGGTCGCTGGAAGAAGGCCAGCGGCATTTGCAGGTCGCGCTGCCACGCTCGGCACTTTGCCCAAGCACCCGTTAAAACAGCAAAACATGCCGAAAACGCCCAAACCGCAAAAAAAAACCGCCCAAAACCGCCCACCGATTGGTACAGCAGCCGGTAGGCCGCAAACTCCGCGTGCGCGCCCGGCGTGCCGGCGGCGTAGAGCAGCGCCAGCTGCGCCTGGCACTGGTTGTACTCGGCGTGATCCCCATACTCCAGGGCCGCGCGCGCGTGCGCCTCGTACACCTGCGCGTGCCGTTTCGGGTCGGTTGGCGGTTGGCGTGCGTGTTGGTTGCGTGGGGTTCGCGTGCTGTTTGGTGGTTGCAGGTTGCTGCTTGCTACTCCCCGAGGCAGGCTTTGGCAGTTAGCGGCGGTGCTGGGACGGCTTCGGGGGGGTTTTAAAGGGAGTTGAGGCGGCCGTGCAAGCGGGCCCCGGCGCCGGGGCACCCCCCCCATTTAGAGCACGGTCAACGCCCGGTCAACGCCCGGTCAAACTTGTCTCCCCCCGCACCTGCACCGCCAGCTCGTCGCGTATGCCCTGCACCGTCAGGTCCTGCCGCATGGCCTTGAACTGATCTGGAGTCCAGATCAGAGGCCGAGGGGGGGGGGGAAAGGGGGAAGGATCGAGGGGTGAGATTGAGCGATCGACGGGGTTGGTCCTCGCGCGGCCCCGAGCGCAGCGGAAGCATCGCTGCGCTGCTTCACCCAGCCTCGTCTCGCGCCCGCCCCTGCCGCCCGCCCCCTGGAATGCAAAGGCAATACAAACAACAAAGCCCCCCCCACCGTTGTAGTAAAAGTAGCCGCCCCCCTCCCCTTCCGCCACCAGCGCCAGCAGCCGCTCCAGCGCGCGCCGCAGCACCGCCGGCGGCCGCACCTCGGAGGGGTCCGGCGCGCTGGTCAGCCGCAGGTAGGACTTTTCCAGCCGCTGGCAGCTGCCCACGATTTTGAACCGGTCCCAGTCGATGTCGTCGCCGTCCCGCTCCGCCTGCTGCTCGACCAGCCGCTTCTTGTGCCGCATGTAGGCGACGCGGTCTTCGAACGCGCCCGGCGGCGCGGCGACCTCGAAGCGCCCCGCGCGGCGCGCGCGCTTGGCCTCCTCGCCGGCGGACACCGCCCCCTCGTCTTCGCCCGCGGCGGCGGCCGCCGCCGCCGCGGCCGCGCGGCGCGCCTTCTTGCCCGTGCCGGGCGCGCCGCGCCCGCCGCGCCCGCGGGCGCGCCCCCGCCCGCGCCCGCCGCGCGGCGACAGCGCCCACGCGTCCCCCTCCTCGCCCTCGCTGCTCGAGTCCCCGAACAGCCCGCCGCGCGGCCGCTTGGCGCCCGCGGCCGCGCCTCCGCCGGCCCACGGCGGCCGGGGGATGGGGTGGCGGTCCCAGTCCGTGGTCCAGATCGTCCCGGCGGCCCTGACCTGTATCATGTAATCCTTAAGGTGCTCCTTGATCCAGGACTTCTCCATCGGAGCCTTGTACACCTCGAGGCACCGCTGCACCCACGCCGACAGCGCCTGCGGCAGGCCCGCCGGCGGCGCGGCGGCGGCGGCGGCGGCGGCCGCGCCGCGCGCCGCCGCGGGCGAGGGCGAGAACACGTGGACAGCCGCCGGCGGCGGCGGGCGCGCGGAGGCCGCCGCCGGCGCCGGGGAGGCGCCCGGGAAGGACTTGGGGGCGGCCCGCGGCGCGGCCGCCGCGAGCTCCGAGGCCTTGGCCTGCGCCGTGGCGCGCATGCGCGCCACCGCGTCCGCGGCCGCGGCCGCGGCGCCAGCAGCGGGGGACGCGCCCACAGGAATGTACGCCGGCGCGGCGGGGGCGGCCGCGGCGGAGGGCGGCGCGCCCCACGCGCCGGCGGGGCGCGGCCGGGGCGCGAGCGACGCGGGGGGCGGCACGGCGGAGTAGTTGACAGCGCCCGATGAGTAACCCCCTTGCGGCGCCGGCGTATTCTGCTGCTGCTGGCCTGGCGTCTGCGGCCGCGGCTGCTGCTGCGCCGGCTGCGGCGTCTGCTGCTGTGGTTGCTGCTGAGGGTATGCACCGTACTGAGGCTGCTGGGCCCAAGCCCCATAGGCCTGGGGCTGCTGGGCCCAAGCGCCGTAGCCCTGCTGGGGTGGCTGCTGCTGCTGCTGGGGCTGCTGCGCCTGCGCCTGAGGCGTGGGCGGCGGCACGCCCGGCAGCGGCGGCTGCCCCTGCCCAGCGGGCGGCGCGTCCGACGGCAGCGGCGGGGGCTGGTCGGGCGGCAGCGGGGGCGGCTGCCCCGGCGGGAGCGGCGGCGCCGCCGCGCCGTACTGCGCCTGCTGCTGCGCCTGCTGCTGCTGCTGGGCGTACCAGTAGGCGGCCGCCTGCTGCTGATCGTAGCCGTACCCCTGCTGCTGCGCGTAGCCGGGATCGTAGCCAGAGTACGCGCCCGGCGGCGGCGCGCCGTACCCCGGCGCGGCGCCGTAGCCGGCGCCGTAGTAGGCCTGCTGCTCGGGCGTGGGCTGTCCGTAGCCCGCGTAGGGACCGTAGGGCTGCGCCATGGCCTCGCGCAGGGGCCGATCGGGGCCCGCTGCTCGGGGGCGCCTCTCTCCTCGCGCCGGACTCTATGGGGGCGCCCAGCGGGTGGGGGGTGCGTATGATGGGCGCTGGCACGTTTTACGCCGCCGCCAGCGCACAGCGGGGCCCCCCAGGAGTCGGGGAGCAGCTCGCGGCGAGCGTCTGCACCGCAGGGCGCTTCTGTCGGCCCTCACCCGCTCAAGAGCGACTCATAAGAGCTGCCTCCACCGCGTGTTCGCCGAGCGGGGGCCCGCTGGCAGCCCCGAGAGCGCCGCTGACGCGTCGCCCGCGCTTGGCTTGTGCGGCGCAGAATCCAGGGACTTCAAGGCAGCGGGGACTTCAAGAGAATCAGGCTTGGGAAGTCGAGCCGGGTTTGAAGACGCCGCGGCGGCGCGCGCGAGTTGGTGAGCGTCCGCAGCACTGCTGCATCTGCCCGCTGCACCGCTGCGCCGCTGCGCCGGCGCTCGGCGTGCGTCGCCGCCGCTCCAGCGTCCCCGGGACCAACTTTCTGATGCCGGCTGCACCCAGGCTAATCCAGGGAGTTGTTACAGATGCGCCCTGTGCCTTCGGCATTCGTTTGCTGGCATGTTGACGCGCTCAGTTCCGCCCCGCCCGCCGCGTGGTGCGACTGGCAAGCGGCGGCGGCGGCATCCCCCAGTGGGAGGGGGTTCAAAGAAGAAAAAAGGCGGCCGGGGCGCGCGCGCGAGTCACGGGGTCCCGCCGGCCTGCAAAACTGGGCGCCGCGGCTGGCAGCCGCCTCCGCCCCCGCCCGCGCGCAGAAAGGTGGCCCCAAACCTCGATTCTGTGCGAGCCGGACGGCGGCCGCGGCGGCCGGCGACGAACCCGTCAAAAAGCGGCCGGTCAAAACCGGTCAAAAGGCGGCCGGTCAAACCCGGTCAAACGTTGATTACAGCGCCATCTCCCTCTCGAGGGCCTCCAGCTCCTCCTCCTCCCGGCTCT
This sequence comes from Raphidocelis subcapitata, assembly GCA_003203535.1. NCBI lineage: Eukaryota > Viridiplantae > Chlorophyta > Chlorophyceae > Sphaeropleales > Selenastraceae > Raphidocelis > Raphidocelis subcapitata. Next base: position 119,110 of record BDRX01000055.1, on the reverse strand, counting down.
TCTTGGCCTTTGCGGCGGCGGCGACGGGGCGCGTCGGCGCGGCGGGCAGCGACGACGACGCGGCGGCGGCGGGGGCGCGGGTGGTGGGCACCGGCGCGGGCGCGAGCAGCTGGCTGTCGAGCTCCTCCTGAGGGGTTTTCGAAGTTTCGGTCGGGTTTGGCGCGGTTTAGTTTCGCGTTCAGCAGCTTGTCTTGTGCGCCCCCGCGCTGCGGGGGGGACAGTCAACACAACAGCCAACACACCAAGGGCCGCAGGGCAGCTGCCGACGCTCTGCCGATCCGAAAACAAACGACGCCCCAATCCTGAAAACCAAGCCCAAGCCCTTAGACCTCACCTGCTCCAGCTCTGCCAGCTCGTTCTCCAGGTCCCCGTCATCCATCTCCGCAAACAGGCCCACGGGCTGGGGGGGGGGGGGGGGGGGGGGTTAGTACGGCAGGCGCGCCGGGGCGGGGAGGTGAGGCTTTTGCGCCGCGCGTTTTGCGCCGGGCGGGCGGCGCCGCGGCCTGGCGTTCGCGAGAGCAGCGCGCGCACGCTGCCGCGCCCCGCCGCAACCAGAACGCCCCGGTCGAAACCCCGGTCAAACCGCGGTCAAACGCAAACGCGACGCGCCTGCGCCACGGCCTCGTTGACCTGCCGCATCTGGTCGCCGAGATCCTGGATCTCCTCCAGGGTTGTGTCGATGTTTTCGATCTTCATTTCGGCCATCGTCTTGCGCTGCGCGCGCGCGGCCTGGGGCGGTTTTGGGGGGTTTGGGCGGGTTGGGCTTTGGGGTGGCCGGGGGGGGGGGGCGGCGTCAGCGGTGGCGGGCAGGCGGGGCGCGCCGGGCGGCCCGCAAGCGCGTGCTGGCCATCAGGGTGGGCTTTGCCGCAGCTCAAGCACACACACAAACACACACCCAAACGCTGCCCTCAAGCACCCCCCCCCAAACCTGCGCCATGTCTGACACCACCCCCAGCGTGGTCTGCTGCTCCTCCAGCATGTTCTTCTGCTCCATAACACTGGGGGGGTGTTTTGGGTGTTTGGTGGCTTTATGTCAGGGGTTTGGGTGTTTGGTGGCTTTATGTCAGGGGTTTGGGTGTTTGTGGCTTTATGTCAGGGGTTTGGGTGTTTGGTGGCTTTATGTCAGGGGTTTGGGTGTTTGTGGCTTTATGTCAGGGGGTGGCTTTATGTCAGGGGTTTGGGTGTTTGTGGCTTTATGTCAGGGGTTTGGGTGTTTGGTGGCTTTATGTCAGGGATTTGGGGGGTGTTTGGTGGCTTTATGTCAGGGGTTTGGGGGTTGGGGGGTGTTTGGTGGCTTTATGTTGGGGTTTGGGGCTGGGAGGGGGCTCGGGTTTCGGGTTTAGAGGGGTTTGGGGTTGGTTTTGCAGGGGGTTTAGGGTGGTAAGGGGAGGGCTGCGAGCAGCCAAACCAGCCACACGAAGCAGCCAGTCAAAACGCCTCGCAACCCCCAAAACGCCCCCAAAACGCCGCCCACCGCGCCACCAGTGCGTCCAGCCGCTCCAGCTGCGCCTCGTACATCTTCTTCTTCTTGAGGCACATCAGCGCCTGGGGCTTCTTTTTCAGCCGCGTGAACTCGCGGGCCTTGTCCATCTGAGGGGGGTGTTGGCGTTTTGGGGGGGGGTGTTGAGGGAAAACGGAGCAGCAAGCAGCGGCGTGGGTTTTGGGGAGTTGGTTGTGTGTGTGTGTGCGTGTGTTGGGGGAAGGGGTTGTTGGGGGCATAGAGGGAAAACGAAGCAGCAAGCGGGGACTGGTCCCAAAGTCCCGCCAGCCGCCGAGCGCAGCCGAGCTGCCCCCTCCCCCCCCCGGCGCACCTCCTCATTCATCTTCCTCTCCAGCAGGGCCTTCTTCTTCTCCAGCTGCTCCTCCCGCTCAGAAAGGTTCTGCGGCGGGGGCGCGGGCGCGGCGGGGCGGGCAGTTGGGGGGTGTGCGGCGGGTGTGTGCAGGCCGCGCGCGCGTGGCGCGGCGCGCGGCGCGGCGCGCGGGCCGCGGGCCGCTGCTGCGGGCCCAGCCGGCGGCAGAAAGACGGCCGTGAACCGCAAGAGCCGTTGCGCACCTGCATGGCGTTTATCGTCGCGGCTCCCGCGCCCTTGGGAGGCGCCCCGCCCGGTGGTGCTCCGCCATCTTTGCCGAAGAGCTTGCCGATATTCATGGCTGCAGCCGGTCGACAAGCGCTATATCTCAAACCAAACGGGCAAAGCGGCCCGGGCGGGGCAGCGCCGGCGGCTTGAGGGCGGCGGCGGTGGCACCCCGGCAGATCGAGGTGGGCCGCCGAGGCAGGCCGGTGCGTGCTGCGCCGTTAGTCAAATGGTGTCAAATGCAGGGGGCGCGCGCAGCAGCAGATTGCATGCGCTGATAGCTTTACTACGGTGCACTCAACAGCGGTACACGACAGAGGGCGGCGGACGGTTCATATAGAGTCCCTCGTGCGCCCCTCAAAACCCTGGCTTTGCCACCCTCAGCCCCCCGGCAGGCCGCCCGGGGGGGCAGCCCGGCTGGGGTTGCGTTGTTGAGGGGGTAAGGAGGCGTGCGACTGGGCGCGCAGAGGCCAGGGGGCGCCTGCGGTCCACGGGCCGCCGTTGCGCAGTGCTGACACCCGATCACAAAAAGCACGGCGCATTCGCGCTGCGCGTGCGCGCTTCACCAGCCCGGGCCGCCGCAGAGAGCGCGCTAGGAGCGCGAAAACCAGGCGCGAAACTACAATCAGTCAATTATAGGAAGATTCGAACAGCGCAAACGCGCGTAGGGCCCCAGCCGTGCGCGCGCCCACCTGCGCGTTGTGTCGCTGCTGGTGAGCTTCAGCGGTGTGTACCGGCAGACCGCCCCCCTTTACTGTCCTCCACTTCCTCCTCCTCCTACCCTCCCCCTCCTATTCAGAGGAGCTCAATTTACAAACTTCTGTCGGCTCGGGGCAGATTTGCTTGGCAAGTGCACGACCGCTGCGCTCATCACGGGAAAACACTCAACAGATAGAACCCCCCCCCCCAAACACAAACACACAAAACAAGCCGCACGCACGCGCACGCGCGGCCAACGCGAACAGCAGGTCGCCGCTTTGCGCGGCGTCGCGCACCGCGCCGCAGCGGGGCCCGGAGGGGGCCGGCGGCTCACAGCCCCTCACAGCTCGGAGTGCCCCGCCGCCGCCGCGGCCTCCGCCGCCGCCGCCGCCGCCGCCGCCCCGAACGCGCCCCCCTCCACGCCGCCGCGCGCCAAAAACTCGACCGCGAGCCCCGCGGCCAGCGCGGCGCCGCGGGGCAGCGCTGACTCATCGAGCAGGAAGTTACGGGAGTGGAGGTTGTGGACCGAGCCGAGGGTCTCGTTTCTGATGCCCAGGAAAAGGAAGGCGGAGGGGACGGCGCGCGCGAAGAAGGCAAAGTCCTCTGCGGGCATGATCGGCTCGGTCTCCAGCACCTGGGGGGGGTGGTTTTGGTGAAGGGGGGAGTTGTGGATGGGTTTCAGGTGGGATTTAAGGGGTTTTGGGGTGGTTTTGGGGGGTTTTCGGGTGGTTCGGGGGTGGTTGAGGGTGGTTTTGGGGGGTTTGGGGGGGTTTGGGGGCGCAGGTTTGGGGGCGCAGGTTTGGGGGGGGGAGCAAAGTTGACCAGTAAACACCCTCCTATCAACACCGCCCGGCAAAGCACGAGGCACCCCGAACGCAAAGCGGCGCCGGCGCGACCCCTCCCCACCTGGTCCTCCCCGAGCACCCGCGCCGCCACGCCCCAAGCAAAGTCCGCCGCGCCGTCGTCGTTGACCAGAGGCGGGTAGTAAGGCTGGTGGTCCAGCCGCCAGTCGACGGTGCCGTTGCAGCCAAAGCCGGCGGCGTGGGAGGCGGCCATGGCCTCGACGCGGCCTGGGGAGCGTTTTTGGCGGGGCTTTTTTTGCTTTCCTTTCGGCGGCGGGTGGGCGGGTGGGGTTTATGGCCTCGACGCGGCCTGGGCGGGGCGTCGTTTCGGCGGGGCTTTTTTTGCTCTACTTTCGGCGGTGGGTGGGCGGGTGGGGTTTAAGCCCCCCCTTTGCGGACCCCAGAATGCCGCCCTCGCGGCACCTCGGGCGCGGAACCAATAGCAAACGGGGCCGCCGGCCAAAGTGCCAAGGCCGCGCGCCGCGCCCTCCGCGGCCCCCCACACGCCCACCACCCCACCCCCAGCCCCCCCACCCCTCCATCCCCCCAAGACAAGCCCCCTACCCCACCCCCAAAGCCCCACCCCACCCTTGAGGTACATCATGTGCTCATGTGTCAGCGCCCGCATCGTACCGCCCAGCACGACGGCGTCGGGGATGACGTTGTAGGTGTCACCCGCCTGGTGTGCGTTTCGGGTGACGGGCGGCGGGTGACGGGCGGTTATTGAGGGGGCAAGGGGCGCGGGGAGTGGGCGGGCCGGTGCAAGCTGGGGCCGGCGCCAGCCCCGGCTGTGCCCCTTCACGCCGACGCACTCGTGCAGAGCAACGCGCGCGCGCATGTGACACACATCGACTGCTGCAGCAGCAGCAAAAGCCCCGAGCGCGCAGCCGTCCACAAACACCCCCCCGCCCCCCCCCCACCTGCACCATCGCCACGCTGAGCACCGCAGACCCGAGGGGGCTCGTCTCCCGCGACACCAGGCTCTGCAGCGCCCCCACCAGCGACGCGGCGGCGACCACGGGGTCCACGTTCAAATGCGGCAGCGCCGCGTGCCCGCCGCGCCCCCGGACTGTTATCTCGAAAGAGAGGGCGCCCGCCATGATCGTGCCGCGGCGGAGCGCGACGGAGCCGGAGGGGACGTTTGGCATGACGTGGAGGCCGAAGGCGGCGGAGGCGCCCTCTATGGCGCCCTCTTTTATCATCAGGTCGCCGCCTGGCGGTTATTGGGCGGTTGGGCGGTTTTGCGGTTATTGGGTGGTTGGGTGGTCGGGGGTTGGGCTGTTGGGTGGTTGCGCACGGGCTGGCATTTGGGAGGTGGCCCGTGGTTGAATGCTGCGCACGTCGTGAGGCCTGCAGCTGCGCTCAACGCCGCAGCAAGACCCGGGGCGCCCCTCCCAAACCCACCCCAAACACCAAAGACCCACCCGCGCCGCCCTCCTCTGCCGGCTGGAACACCAGCAGCACCGTCCCCTTCAGCTGCGCCTCCCGCGCCTTCAGCAGCTTGGCCGCGCCCAGCAGCATTGACATGTGGCCTGCGGGAAGGGGAGGTTTCAAGTTTCATGCTTCAAGCTTCAAGCTTCAAGCAGTTTTGGATCCAAAAGGAGCCGGGGAGGCGCGCGCGCGCGCGCGGCGATGCGAGCGCTCCCGCCCCCGCGCCCGCTCCCGCCGCCGCTGCTGCTGCCGGGCCTTGGGCCACCCCGCACGGCCGCGCGCCGCGCCGCCGCCGCTGCCGCTGCCGGGCCTTGGGCCACCCCGCGCGGCCGCGCGCCGCGCCGCTGCCGCCGCCGCCGCCGTCACCGCCGCCCCCGCCAGCCCAACCCGACCCGGCGGCGCCGCCCCCCCCCCCCCCCCCCCCCCCCCCCCCCCCCCCCCCCCCCCCCCCCCCCCCCAATAGGCGCGCACCGTCGTGCCCGCACGCGTGCATGCGGCCCTCGTGGGTGCTGCGGAACTCCAGCCCCTCCGGCTCGACCACGGGCAGCGCGTCGATGTCGGCGCGCAGCACGACGGCGGGCGCGCCAGCGCCGACGCGGCCGACGAGGCCGGTTTTGGCGTAGCGCTTGTACGGGATGCCCAGCTCGTCGAGCCGCGCCGCCACCGCCGCGCTGGTCTTGCGCTCCTGGAACATGAGCTCGGGGATCGCGTGCAGCTCGCGGCGCACGCCGACGATCCAGGGGGCCGCGGCGGCGGCGGCGGAGAGGAGGCCGCCCGCGGCGGCGGCGGCGGCGGCGCGCGCGGGGAGCGGCGCGGTCGCCGCGGCGGCGAGCAGCAGCGCGAGCGCCGCGGCCGGCGCGATCTGGGGATTGATCCGTGGGGCCATTAGGGGCGCGCCGGGCGGCTGGGAGGGCCGCGGGAGGGGCGCGACGACCCGTGAGCGGGTCGCCAAGCGGGAGCGAGGTGGGGGTGCAGCTGGTGACTATGACTATGCACGTTCCCAGCTCCTCACAATTGAATCGGCCCTGCCCTTGTTTGGGGAGCAAGAGTGCGAGGGGCGCGCGGTGAAGCTGCTCCCTGCCCCCAGCGCACCTTCTCCAGGCCAAGTCCCGCGCGTGATCGGGGCGCGCCAATACCAGGATCGTGTAGTGCCGCCCCCTGCCACCTCTGCGTCCCCGGATAGCTCGGCCCAGATCATCTCGCGCAATCCCGATGGCTCTGGCAGCCAGGAGCTTTCAGGGTGAGCGTAAGACCCACAAAAACGCTGTTGCAGGAGTGCAGACCCGTGCAGACGGCTGGGGGGCCCGCAGGGGGGGGTCCTGCAATAATCGGACCCCGCCCCGCGATCCATGCCGCCCCTGTGACCCGCCTGCGCGCGCGTATGTTGCCCATTGACCCCCTGCACGCCTCCTGCCGCGCGCAGGCCCCGCCCGAGCCCACCGCCAGCAGTCGGCGGGCGTGGGGTGCAGCGGCCGCGCACTCGCGCCCGCCGCCCCGGTGCGGCCTGCCCGCGCGCCGCGGCAGTGCGCCGTCGTCGCCAGGTGCGTGCGGCGGGCCGGGACCCAGCCCAGCCCTGTCGCCCTGATCGGGCGGCCGAAGGGGCCACGTGCCGGGCGGCCCCGCAACGCGTGCCGCGCCACGCCACGCCGGCCTCCCCGCCCGCAAAACCCGTTCCCGCACCCCCGCGCCACCCCCCTTTCGCAGGGCCGAGCGCGGCAGCGACGGCTTCGTGACGGGGTTTGTGATGGGCGGCATCGTGTTTGGCGCGCTGGGCTTCCTGTTCGCGCCGCAGGTGCGCGCGCGCGCGGCCGCCTGAACTGCGCCGCACGTTTGCGGTGTCCGTTTGGCGCAACGAAGCGGCAGCGGCCCGCTTGGAGGCGGCCGGCGCGGCGCGCTTTTGGGCGCAGCACAGCACGCGCAGTCGCCAGCGGCGGCAGCGGGCGGCACTGGGCGGCAGCGGCTGCGGCGGCAGCTGCGGCAGTGGGTGGCAGTGGCGGAGCACGGCCCCACTACACCACCGCCACCACCACCTCCGCCTCAAACCCCCTGCCCCCCTTGGATCTGGGCCCGCCGCCCAGATCAGCCGCGCCCTGCTGGGCGTCGCCCAGCGCCTGCGGCTGCACCCCCCCCACACACACACACACCCTCGCGCATTAACGGCGCACGCACACGGAAACGCGCACGCAGATCAGCCGCGCCCTGCTGGGCGACGACCAGCGCCTGCGGCTGCCGCGCTTCATGGAGGAGGAGGGCCCAAAGGACCCAGAGGCCACAAAGCAGGACCTGATCGACAAGATCGCGCAGGTGGGTGTTACTAAACCTTTGACTCGCTCAAAATCAGACTAGCTTAACCGTGGTGGTGTTGACCAATGCAGTGTCGACCAAAAAGCTGACTCAGGGGGGTTTGGAGCGTTCCAGACGCGAAGCGTAGGCAGCGCAGCGCATGGCAGGCGCGCCGCCGCCGTTCACCCGGACACCCTCGCCGCCGAGCGTGTTTAGTGCTGACCCCCCCCCGCACGCCCTCCCCCTCATCCCCCCTCCCCAGCTCAACGCCTCAATCGACGAGGTGGCGGCCACCCTCAAGGCCAAGGACGCCTCCGCCGAGGCCGCCACCCAGAGCTGACCGCCCGCCGCCAGCCGCCGCGCGCCGCCGCCAGCCCCGCGCGCGCGCTCGCGCGCGCGCGCGCCGCCGCAAACGCGCGCCGCGGCGGCCGCGCCGCGCCGCGCGCCCGAGCCAGCGCCCAGGCTGCTCTTCGCTGCTGTTTGCTCCTGCCGCTGCCGCGGCATTCCCGGGGCCCCCGGCGCGCAGCCGGGGGGCCCGGGTGTACCCTGCATTCCCGAATACAACTGTAAATGACTCAACGAGCGGAACTGCGCGGCAGGGCCCTCTGCACAGATTTAACCGCTGGGCGGCAGCTCTGGGACGGCGCGCGCAGGCTGAGGGAAAAGTGAGGGCAGCCCGTGCTGCCGGCACCACCCCAGCGCTCGCCCCAGCGTCTGCAGCCCTCGGGGTCGAGCTTTCTTACCGGTCAAACGCACCCGTGGGCGTGATATTGACCCCCGCGTTGCGGACGCAGCTTTGACCGGGGCGGCCGGGCATAACCGCTGCGGGACTGATTGAGAGGCCCCCATGTTGCGCTGCAGCCCTCGGAGGTTCGCGCTTTCTTACTCCGTGCCTTTAACCGGCGCCGCGGCAGCCCGCGCGGCCACCAACCGCACGCGGCGTGCGGCAGCGGCGGCGGCCCGGCCGCGCGGCGCGCCGCGCCGCAAACCCCCCCGGCGCCGCTGCCTGCCATCGACCCCGCCCCGCGCCGCCGGCCGCCGCTGCTGCCTTTCCGCGCCTCACTGCTTCCCGCGCGGCGAGCCCTCAAGATCCGCCATGGTCGCCCCCCCGCCGCCGCCCCCGCCCCCGCCGCCGCCGCCGCCGCCCTCCATCTCCCCCAGTGCGTCCTCTGCCACGTATGCCTCCTCGGCTGCCAGATCAAGCTCGTCCTCAAGATCGTACAGCTCGTCCTCGAGGGCGTCGATAACGACTGGGGGGGGGGCGTTGGTTTTGGGGGGGGCGGGGTTGGTTTGGGGACGTCGATAACGACTGGGGGGGGGGGGGGGGGGGGGGGGGGTTTGGGGGGGGGGGGGGGGGGGGGTTGGGGGGGGGGATGGGGGCGGGGGGGGGGGGGGTGGCGGCGTCGGTTTTGGGGGGTGGCGTTGGTTTTGGGGGCGTTGGTTTGGGGGCAAAGTGGGGGCGTTGGTTTGGCGGCATTGGTTTTGGGTGCAAAGTCCAGCGGCGGTGTGCTTTGGCGGCGCCTTCTTGGTGTGCGCAGCTGATCAGCGGGACAGGAACCGCTACGGCGCACGCCAACCTCCCCAAACAAACAACGCGTCCCACATGCGCGGCCTTCCCCCCCTGCGTGCCCCACCCCCAGCCCTCACGTGTGTCCAAAATGTACATGGCGGCGCCGCCAATGACGCTGCCAACGCCCGCAGCTATGAGGTCGCGCCGCGTGGGCCTGGGGAGGCCGCCCTGCGCGCGCGGGGAGTTGTTTGGGGTGTTCGGGGTCTTGGGGTCAAGGGGTCAACGGGCGTGCCGCGGATGCCAAAAACAGGCATCCGCACGGCCCTTCACGGGCGCAGGGGTGGTTGGAAGGCAGCCGAGCAGGCACCTCCCCTGCTGCGCGGTTGCGGCGCGCGAGGGCCGTGGCGAGGGGCGGGGGAAAGACGGCCCCTGCGCCGCTGCCCCAACGTGGCTCACCGCACGGGCCGGGGGCGGCGGCGGGGGCGGCGGCGGCGGCGGCGGGGGCGGGGGCGCTGCTTGCTCCGCGCCCGGCCCGGCGGCCGTCCTGCGTGGGTTGGTTGGGTGGCGGGGGTTCGGGGGAGCGGGGGGGGGGGGGGGGGGGGGGGGGGGGGGGGGGGGGGGGGGGGGGGGGGGGGGGGGGGGGGGGGGGGGGGGGAGGCGACAGCGAGGCGGGGCGGCGTGCGCATTGCTGCCAACAGCCCGCCGCTGCGCGCGACGGCCTCCCGCCCTCCCCGGCCTGCCCGCTCACCGGACCGTGTATCCCCGCCCGCGTTGCCGCCGCCGCCGCTGCTGCTGCTGCTCCTGCTGGTGCCAGAGCCGCTGCGGCTGCAGCGGCCGCCGCGCCGCCGCGACCGCCGCCGTGGCAGGGCCGACGGCGGCCGGCGCGCAGCAGTGAAGCCCCGCGGCGGCACGCGAGCGCAACTGCATTGTGGAGCCCTGCAGCATGGCGGTGGGCCTTTCCCCGTGGGGCGCGCTGCCGATCTCGGCCGCGGGCAAGCCGTCGTCAGCGGGGTGGGAGGCCTGGGGCACAGCGAAAACGAAGCCCGTTTTGATTTTTTCGAAAGCACCCCGCAGCCGCGCCTGAACGACCCCCAGCCGCCCCTGAACGGCCCGGAGTGCCTCCGCGCGGTTACTGAGGACGACCTTTTGGCCTTGCTGGCCTGGCTTTCGCCCCGCCTCGCAATCCGTCGCAACGCGCGTGCGTCGCAACCTCCGAATCCCTTGCTTCCTCGGCGAACGCAGCCCCGGGGCACGGCCTGCGCGCGTGATCTGGCTGTGTGGCGCGGCCGCGCGCCCCCCGGCGCGGCAAACATGGCCGAAAAGGCCCCGCCGCACGCCCTGCTGGCGCTGCTGCAGGAAAAACTCGGGCTCGCGGGCGAGGAGCAGCGAGCGCGGGCTGCGGGCCTGTTTGAGGACTGCGCGCGCCTGCTGAAGCAGAGCACGGAGACGGAAACCATACTGCAGGTGGGGGCGGTCGGGCACGTGCGACCGCGGGCTGCGCGCTGAAGGGCGTGGCAGCCCGCCAAATGCCCGCACTGCCGCGGATCCGGGCCCTCCGCGCACGCCGTGCCCCGATTTGAGGTCGGCCGGGCCAATAGTCGTGCCTGCCGCGCAGGCGCGGCGAGCTGTGGAGTGACGCGGCGGCGCCCCCGGCGCGGAGGGGGGGGGGGTTCTCGCGGCAGCGGCGTGGGTGGCCCGTCTGCGGCCTGCAAGGCTGAGCGCGCCCCGGCCCCTGTTGGCTGCCCCCTGCCGCGAACCGCGACAGGCCCAGAACGATGACGAGACGCAGCCCGCCGCCGTCGCGTGGATCGTCCGCTGGCTGCTCACGCGGCCCGGCGCGGAGCCGCCGCGCCCGGCCGGCCGCCTGCCGCTTTCGGACATCCTCGCTTCCGCCGGCACCAAGTGAGCGCGGTCGAGCCCGGTGTGGCGGCACGGATCCCTTCTTGCGGCGCCACGCGCCCCGTTTGCAGCCGCGTTCTTAGGCAGTGTGTCGGCAGCCCGCACGCGTGGCCGCGCGTGGGCCGCCCCATGCCCTTGCCGCGCCCCCGCCCGCCATCCCCGCCCTCCCTCCCCAACCCCGGCCCCCCGATCCCGCGCCCGCGCCGCCGCAGCCTCGTTTCCTTCTTCCGGGAGGTGCCCGTCGCGATCGCGCGGCTGCGGCCGTACCTCGCGGACGCGACTGGGGGGCGCGCCGAGGCGGTCGAGTCGGAGCTGCGGCTGCGCGAGTGCCAGGAGACGCTCGTGAGCCTCACGATCCTGGCCAAAAAGTACAAGGTGTGTGTGTGTGTGTGTATGAGGGGCCTTAAACTTGGCAGGCACCCTCCAAGGCTCACCTTGGAGACGTGTCACGGCCCCGGCCCCACAGGGCCGTTTTGGCAGGCGCAGCTTGTTGTGTTGGCAGGCGCAGCCGGCCCACACCAGCGTCCAACCCTGCAAGGGCGGGATCGCTGTTTTTGACCCCGCGGCTCGCCAACCCCCCTCGCGTCTGTAGGACCTGTTCTGGCGCGTGCAGAAGGCGTCCGCGGTGCCCCAGCCGCAGGCCCTGCAGGCCGGCTGGCTGGCCTTCCTGCTGCTCAAGGCGCAGCTGCTGCAGCAGTTCCCCGACCTCGTCAGGTGGGCGGGCGCGCTGACTGCACGCGCGCGCAGCGGTTCCCCAAGCTGCTTCGTTCAAAGCACGTGTGCTGGCTGTGCTGACGCTGCAATTGAGCCCGCTGGGCGGCGGTTGTAGTCCGGCGCGACATGCTGACTGACCAGCACCCTCTCCCCCACCCGCCGCCCGCCCGCCCGCCCGCCCCCGCAGCTGCCTGCAGCTGCTCGTGTGCGTCCTCAACTGCTTCGTGGCCAACGCGCCGCACGGCGACGCCGAGGTGCGGGCTCTGATGGAGTCGAGCCCCGGCGCCATCGACGGCGCGGGGCGGCTCAGCACGCTGAAGCTGCTGTCCTCGGCGGCGCGCGCGGACTACGGGCAGGTGCAGGTGCGGCCGCGGCGCGCGCGCGGTTTGGGGGGGGGGGTGTTTGGCATGCCTCTGGGTGCCTTCTGGCTCCGAGCGCAAGCCAGGGGTTGGCCGCAACGGCGTGGGGCGTGCCTGCTGGTCTTCCCCGGGAACCCGCCGCGTCGGGCCGACTGCTGGCCACCACCGGGAAACCTGTGCCGCCTTGGGCGGAGCGCGACCCCCCCCCCGTGCGCGGCCCCAAACCCACCGCACAGGCGCTCATGCCGACCGTGGAGCAGCACATGCGCGCCCTCCTGGGCGCCGGCCAGTTCTCGTGGCTGCCCTCCGGCGCGGAGGCAGCTGCGCTGCCGCCGGTGCACCCGCAGATTGCCCCCGGCTGCAGCCTCCGCGTGCCCGGGATGCTTTCGGACCGGCGGCAGCTGAGCGAGCTGGTGCTGTATCTTGACAGCAGCTACCAATCTGAATACGAGCGGTCGGGGGAGATCGACGAGCGCGAGTTCCTGACTACCGACTTTGGCGCGCTTGCGAGCCCGCGCACAATGCTGTGCGGCTCGGCCGCCGCCGGCGGCGGCGCGGGGGCGACGCCGGTCGGCGGCGGCGGCGCCTCGGCGCCAGGCGGCGGCGGCGGCGCCACGCCGCTGTCTGCCGGCGCGGCGGCCGCCGTCGCGGCGGCGGCGATGGCCAAGCCGCCGCTCGCGCCGCAGCCCGGGCTGCGGCGTCCCGTCGCCCTCGGGCTCCAGTCGCCGCTGCCAATCATGCACCTCGGCCCGCCGGCGCCGGCGACGCCGATCACCCAGGCAATGGGCAGCGTCACCTGGCTGCACGGCGTAACCAGGGATGCCGGTCTCCAGCCCAGCGCGGCGCTGCAGTCGGTGCTGTCGGCCGTAGGGCCCGACGCATCCGAGGTTCTGGCGGCGCGCGTCCACGAGGCCGCGGACTCGGTGTTTGGCACCGCGGCGGCCGGCGGGGCGGCGGAGGACGGCAGCGGCAGCCGCAGCGACAGCGGCGGCTCCGGCGCCGCGGCGGCGGCGCGGGCGGGCGGCGCGCCCGCGCCCGCGGCCGCGGCCGCCGCGCCGTCCGCGTGGCCGCAGCGCGGCGGCGCGCTGGGCGGCAGCCTCCACGTGTGCGTGTCGCAGGAGCGGCGGGCCGAGGGGCTCAAGCTCTACTGGACCGCGCTCGAGGCGGTGCTGCGCGCGGAGGAGGCCCGCAGCGGCGCGGCCGGCGCGGCGGCGCTCGCCACGCGCTGGTCCTTCCACTCGTGCCTTCTGGCGCTGTCGTTCGAAATGGTCGCCGCCAGCTACCGGATGGGCGCGCTCTGCTTCCCCGTGATCCCCGAGCGGCTCGGGCTCGGCGCGTTTGATCTGACCAAGATCATCCCCGCGTTCGTGCGCGCGCTGCCGAGCATGCCGCGGGAGCTGAAGAGGCACCTCTTCACGGTGGAGGAGAAGGTGGTGGAGTGCCTCGGCTGGCAGGCGAGCAGCAGCCTTTACGGCGTGCTGGCCGCCGCGGTGGGCGACGAGCCGCAGGACGGGCAGCAGCAGCAGGGGCTGCAGGGGCAGCAGCAGCGGGAGGGCAAGTGCGCCGCCGCCGCCGCACCGGCGGACGCCGCGGCCGCGCCAGACCAGCGGGAGGCGCCCGCGCCGGCGGGCAGAGTGCCTATGGAGGCCGACAGCGCGACCGACACCGCCTCTGGCGGCTCCCAGCCGGTGCCCTCGTCCTCTTTGAGCCCCAGCAGCAACGGCGCGGACGCGGGCGCCAACGGCGAGGCCTTGCCCGGCCGCGCGTCTTCGGCCGAGGAGCCCAGCAGCAAGCGCCGCCGCGGCGGCGACGGCGCGGCAGTGCCCGCGCCGGCCGCGGCGCGCGGCGAGGCGGCGTCGCCGCCCGCGGCCGCGCTGCCACGGGCGCTCGGGGCGCCGCCGGACGGCTACGGCGCAGCGGGCGGCGGCGGCGCGGCGGCGGCGGCGGCGGCGGCGGTGGCGGCGGCGGTGGCGGCGGCGGCAGCGGCGGCGCCGCCGCCGCCGGGCAGCGACCCCGCTGCGCGCGCCGTGGTGTTTGATTTCTGCAGGAAGGTTCTGAAGCTCGCGGCCTTCCGCCTCGTCGCCATCAGGTGCGGCCCTCTTGGCGGACCCGCCCCGCCCCTCGCCGCGCCCTCGCCGCCTGGAGCTGCCGCTGCGCGCCGCGCCGTCCGCCTCCGAAACCTGCACGCCCCACCCCCCTTGAAACAACTCCCAACCCCCAACCCCAACCCCCCCAAAACAAACTCCCCCCCCCCGCCCAGCGAGGGCCTGGATTTCGCCCCGATGGAGCGGGACGAGGTGCTGGCGGCGGTACACGACGTCGTGTCCCACGCGCTGTACTGCGAGACCCACCTCTTCTACGGCCGCCACCTCGACCAGGTGAGGGGCCGGGGCGCCCTGATAGTTGGTAAAGTGACAAAGGGACGCAGCGGCGCGCGCGGCCGGGCCCAAGGCCGGGACGCGGGGCGGGGGCGGGGGCGATAAAGAACCCCGCGCAGCCCCACGCGCGCAGCGCCACACACGCGCAGCGCCACTCGCGCGCCTCGGGCCCCACCCTGCCATCCGGCTGCCTTCAGTGCGCCGCCCTGGGGACCGGCCCGACGCGCCCCTCAACCCCCCACCCCTCAACACCCGCCGCCCTTCCATCCCCGGCCCTCAACCATCCCGCCCCTCCGCCCCGCCCCTCAACCCCCCCCCCTCACGCCCCTCCCGTAGCTGCTGCTCGCCGCGCTGTACGGCTACTGCAAGGTCAACCGCCTGGGCACCATCACCTTCAAAGAGATCATCTCCCACTACCGCCGCCAGCCCCACGCGCGCCAGGAGGTGTTCCGCACCGTCGCGCTGCGCCGCAGCGAGCCGGGGCTGGTGACGCTCGAGAGCGGCGACATCATCGCCTTTTACAACCGGGTGTTTGTGCCGTGCATGAAGTCCCACCTGCTGCGCCGCTGCATGGGCAGCCCGAGCGGGCTGCCCGGCGGGCCGGCGAGGAGCGGCGGATCTGCGGGCAGCTCCCCGACGGCCGGCGGCGGTGGCGGCGGCGGCAGCGCGAGCGGCGTGAGCGCGGCGTCGGCGGTCGCGAAGCACCTGCAGCCCGGCCACATCAACCGCTCCCCCATCTTCGCCGCGCTGCAGCACGCCGCGGCGGCGCAGCAGCAGGCCGCCGCGGCGCTGCCCGGCGGCGGCGTGATCGTCAAGCGCTGCGTCGGCTCGCGGTCGCCGCTGGCGGGCGGCGGCAACGGCGTCGGCGGCGGCGGCAACAGCGGGGGCGGCGGCGCGCCGGGGGGAAGCGCCTACCGCACGCTGAGCCTCGACTCGGGAGCTTCCCTAGGCGGCCTCGGCCTCGGCTTTGGCGGCGCGCACGCGTTCGGCGGCGGCCTGGGCAGCGGCGGCGGCGACGCGGGCGGCGGCGGCGCGCCGGGGCTCGCGGCGCTGGCGGCCGTCGCCGCGGACGGGCCAGGGCCGGCCTGCCGCAACGGCGGCGGCGGCGGCGGCGCCGCCGCAGGGGGCCCCAAACAGGGGGCCATCGGCCCTGTCGCGCGGGCGTACGTGCCGAGCCGCCTCGGCCGCGGCGGCGGCGCCCCCGCCAACGGCGCCGGCGCCGGGCCGCTGCCCAAGCACCTCGGCGGCTGGCCGGGCGCAGGCGGTGCGGCCAGCCCCTACGGCGGCGCCGCGCCATCGCCCACGCGCCGCGGCGCCCGCATGACCTCGCCGCGAGGCCCGCTGCTCGTCGGCTCGCCGCTGCCCGCGGGCGCGGCGGCGGCGGACGTGGCGCAATGCCAGGACCAGTCAGGGGACGACGCCGGCGCGGCCGCCCTGGCGGCTCGCAGCGCGGCGGCGGCGGCGGCGGCCGCGAGCCCTTACGGCTCTGCCCACGCGAGCCCGAGCAGCGTGCGCCGCGTCGGCGCGAAGCGGCAGCCGCCGGCGCTGGCCGGCCTGGGCGGCGGCGGCGGCGGCGCGGCGGCGGCGCCGTCGGGGCTGGCGACGCTGCTGCAGGCGCTGGAGACGACGGCGTCGATGGAGCTCGACAGCAGCAGCGGCGGCGGCGGCGGGTCCCAAAAGGAGGCCGCCGCCGTCGGCCAGGCGATCTGAGCCGCCGCCGGGAGGGCTCTAGCCCCCAGCCGCCGCGCCCTAGCGTAAGCAGCAGCTCTGTCGCCTTTGCCCGTGCGCCTTCCCAGCCAGCGCCTCCCCCCCTTCGTTTCAAGTATGACCTGTTGACTTGGGAACCAAGAATTGCTCGCCCGTTGACGGTTGAACGCCCCCCCCCCCACCCCGCCCCTGTGTTCTTGCGATTCCAAGCCTTTCGAATTCGCGCCATTGCTGCCGCTTTCTGGTCTGCCTTTTTTTGGTGTCGCCTGCGCAGTCGAAAACCAGCCCTCAGAGTCGGGGGCCCACGCCGCAAGCCCGCGCGCGCCCGCGCGCGCGGCACTGCCACAGGAGAGCTTGCAGCTTCCCGCCTCCGCGCCGCGCCCGTCCGGCGCCCGCCGCGGCCGAAGACGCCCACTAGTGTGCCCTTTGCCCTGTGCCTGCGGCCGGCAAACACACACCCACACAACCCACGCGCCGACGCTTCATCCCGCGCATCGTGCGCCTGTTGTGGTAAAACTGTGGTAAAACAATGTGACGATGCCTTGATAGACGCAGCGGCGCCGGGCCCAAGGCGGGGCGGCCCCCTTCCCGGTAAACTGCAGTACTACGTGCGACGGTCGCGGTCTGGGCGGTGACCTGCGCTGGGCTTTTCCCCGGCCACGCCCGGGGCGTGCTGGCAGTTCTAGGCGACGGTTGTTACTTTTCTGTTACACTGTACCCCCACCAAACTGCAACGAAAGCATCGACTGCGAACTCCTGCGAGGCCCTCCCGCCCTGCGCAGCGGCCCCACCCGGCAGCGCGCCACGGATAGAACTCCCTAGGTCGCCCTGTATTCCAAGTTACGGGTCCCAGAGGTGCGGGGCTCGCGGGGCAGCGCGCGGGGGCCGGGTCAGGGACAGCGCCCGATGACGCGCGCACCACGCCTCCCAAGGGCCCAATTGCTGTGGCATCGCGCATTCATGCGGTTTTGTCGGCCCCGCCGGGTACGAACCCGCACTACGGCTTGCGGACACGGTACCGGATTGGGGACCCAGCCCCCCCGCATCGCCTGCCGCAATTGCCTCTCCGACACAGGACCATCATGGCACCCAGCGAGCCTGCCGGCAGCGGCAGGGCCGCCCGGCGGGGCGGCGACGGCGCGGCGCACGCCGCGGTGATGGATGCCGACATTTACAGGTGGGCGCCCGCTGCGGGGGAGGCTGGGCGCGTGTGTGCGAGCTTTTTGAGCCGCAATCGGCCCGCGCGGACCGCGCCGCGCCGCGCTTCAGCCCCGCCGCCGCCCCTCCCCGGGTATGGCCCCGTAGGGGGCCGTTCAGGCTTGGCCTCAGTACAAAACCCTTTAAAAAACACTGCTCCCCGCGCGCAGGACCGACGCGTTCAGGATGAACGCTTTCAAGGTGCTGTCCTGCAGCAACAGGGCCGCGCACGACTGGCGAGTGGCCCTTGCTGGGTTGGGGCTCTGGTCGCTAGGCCCGGCGGTTGCAGCGGGCGTTGCAACCAGTGGGGCGCCGCCCTCGACACTCTCCCGCCCGCCTTCCCGCCCCGCCCCGCCTCCCAGCCCATTCCGCCCCGCCCCGCCCCGCCCCGCCCCGCCCCGCTCCGCTCCGACCGCGCAGGAAGGGCTGCCCTTTTGCGCACCCGGGCGAGCACGCGCGGCGCAGGCCGCTGGACAAGTTCAAGTACGGCTCAGAGATGTGCCCCTTCGCGCGCGCCGGCAAGCCCTGCCCCTCGGGCGACGGCTGCGCCTACTCCCACCACTGCTTCGAGTCGTACCTGCACCCTGACAGGTGGGGGTTGTTCGCATGCCGCGCAAGCGCTCGCATACCGCGGGCGCGCTCGCACGCGGCAGGCAGCATGCCGCATGCAAGCAGCATGCGGCGTGCGCATGTTGCATGCGCGCTGCGCGCCAGCAGGCGCCTGCATGCGCGGGGCTCGGGCATGCAAACCACGGGCGAAAAGCGCAGGGCGCCAACCCGCACCCCAACAACCCGCCAAACGGCAGGTACCGGACCCAGATGTGCTGCGACGGCGACACATGCAGCCGCCCGGTCTGCTTCTTCGCCCACAGCCTGGCCGAGCTGCGCGTCCCGCAGGCGCCGCAGGCCGCCGGCGCCTGGCCGCCGCAGCAGGTCCAATCGGCGCCGGTGCCGCAGGGCCGGCTCGGCCGGACGGCGTCACCGGCGGGCAGCGTGCTGTCGTCGCTGTGCAACGCGGCGGGGGCGGCCGGCAGCCCGCGCGGCTCGCACCTCGCCAGCGGGCCCGGGCGCGGGTCGCTCGACGCCGGCGGAAGCTTCTCAGACCTATCCGGCGCCTTCGGCCTCCCCCCCATGTCGCTCTCCTCGCCGCTGCTGCTCGGCGGCGCCGCCGCAGGCTGCCAGGGCGCGGGCATGGTGCTGCCGATGCTGCCCGCGCCGCCCGCCGGCGCGCGGGCGCCGCCGCAGCTGCAGCCGCCGTGCCCGGCGGACGCGCTGCAGGCGCTGGTGTTCGAGGCACAGGCCGGCAGCCGCGCGGCCGCCGCGGCGTACGCCGCCGCGCTCGAGGCCGACGCCGCCGCCAACGAGGCGGTCGGCCGCGCCGTCGACTTTGCCTCGCGCCTCGCCGCCGCCGGCGGCGGCTCGCCGCCGCTCGCGGGCAGCCCGCGCTCCGCGGGGGCGGCGGCGGGGCTGCTGCAGCTGCCGCACGCCGGCGGCGCGGCGTGGGACGGCGCCGCCGCGCCGCCGCCGCTGCTGCTGCCGGCGGGCTCGGGGTCGGCGTCGCTGCATCTTGCTTACAGCGGCCCGGGCCCGGCCGGGTCTGTGCTGCTCATGTCATCGCCTTCCATGCTGCTCGCAGGCACAGAGCTGCCCATGCAGCTGAGGCACGCCTGGTGACTGATTACATACGGACCAGTAGGATCTACTGTTGTACGGCACCAAGCCCAATGCAGTATTCAAGTGCTGCCGAGAGGCATATAAAAAGCGCTGCGCCGCAGCGGCCAGTGACGGGCAAAGGAAGCGGCGCGCTCATTGAGTGCAGTGCGCCGCATGTGCATGACGAAATGGGCGCCTTGATCGGGCCCAACCCTTTGATCTGGCGCCGATTTGCCAATCTCCCTTCTGCGTTTGACCAGGTTTGGCCGGCTTTGACCAGGTTTGGCCGGCTTTCACAGCCTCTGACCGGCTCTCTGGTGAAGGCCGGTCTTTACACCAAGAATAACTGCAAAAACGGACGCCCGCCGCGGCAGGCCCTTTGTTCGCAGCGCTTTTACATGCCGTGCTTTTAGAGGGCGCCACGCCTCCCCTCAGCCGGCGACGACCGTGCCGCCGCCCAATGCGGCGGCAGGTCTCACCGCGGACGCCGCGCCGCGCACGCTTGCATGCGGGCGCCGCGGCGGCTCTTCGCCACTTCATGCAAGGACATAGACGCATGCCACAGCCCAGTGTGGCCCGAGACCCCACGCTTTTAACTTTGGGGGGGGAGAAGCGCTCATGTCCTGCTGGTCTTGACCTTGCTCACCAATCACTGTTGAGCCCATGGGAGAAAAGCGAGTCCCTTTAAAAAGGTCTCGCGTTGTTTTACCTTGGGGGCCCTTTGCTCCCCGCCTTCGCTCCCCGCCTTCGCTCCCCACCTTCTGATAAGCCGCTTCACTTGCCCTGCATGCGCCCCGCCCCGGCCGCGCCCGCCCCACGCGCCGCCGCCCTGGCCCCAATGCCGGGCGCCGCAGGGCGGGCAGGCAGCCGGGCCACGGATGGCATTGCATCGCTGCGGACCGTTCGCATGGGCCGTGCGCGCGCGCGGCCCCTTTGCCCCCAAAGAAAGCACCTGGACACAGCCCCCCAGCCAGCCAAACAGGCGCGCGGTGGGAGCCCCCACCGCCAACCCCCGCCGCCCGCCAACACGCCACCCTGGTGCCGCGCCGAGCGGCGGCCCTCCCACGGCCATAGCGGCCCCCAACGCTGCGCCGGGACACTTGCCCTAAACAACGGCTGGACCCAGCTCATCCGCACGCAGAACTGCAGTCAGTAGCGCACCCGACGCGCACGCACTTGGCGCATGTGTGCGGCGGCCGCCGCCGCTCCCAACGCACCCCACGCCCGGCCGCCTCCCGCCCCCAAATCCCCTCACTCCCTCCCACCGCGCGCGCCGCAGCCGGATCGCGACGTGCGCCCCCACCCAACCCTCCCCACCTGTGGCGAGGAAGCATCCCGCCCGCGCACGTTGGCGCCCACGCACGCTGCACCCCGTTCCCCCTACGCCCACCCACCCTGCGCCCAAAACGCGCCCGCCGCCCCACTGGGGGCGGCCGGCGGGGCCTCTGCACGTGACTGTCTGCCTTCCATCTTGGCCCGTCCCGCCTTTGAACTGTCTCGGCGAACCCAAAACACATGCCCAGCCCCCCCCCCTCCCGAACGACCAGGCTTTTGGCCTATTCTGTTGGCTTTACTATTTAGCAATAATGCGCCCCCCACTGGCGCCGACTGCTGCCTCCTAACGGGCACTTCAAGAAGGCCCACTCGCGCCGAGGCACCGCCAACCCGGCCTCTGCTGCGAACAGAAACACGGCTCCCGCCGTGGCCCACCTCCGCCCGCCGCCGCGACAATCACCGGCGCCGCGGGGTGGGAGCCGCACTGAAGCACCGCACCAGCGCCGCCCGGCGGCCGCGCCTCGCCTCGCGGCGGCGGGCGCGCCCGCCGGCCTAGCTGCAGGGCCGGCAAACTTTGCTTTGATCTGAAACCGCCACCGCCATCGCCCTCAGCCGCCAAACCGCCACCAATACGCGGCAATGCATATGCCGCACTGAGGCAAGCAAACGAGGGCGACACACGACACAGGGCCAAGGCCAGGCAGGCCGCGGCAACCCCCCAAACCCGGAGGACACAGTACACACCACACAGAGCACACCTTTGATTTGGGGGCGATGAAACTTTGCAAAAGGGCTTTGGGCGCGCTTGGCATTCGCGGTTGAAAGACAATTGAGGGCCGATGATTTGGAAAGCCCACGCGCCGGCCGCCGGCAAAGCCGCGCCGCGGCGGGCCTCCCGCACCCCACCCCCCGGCGCCGCCCCCGCTTGCCCGGCTGCCGCCGGGCGGCGCGCCCGGCCCGCCCCTGATCCTTCTCATCACGTTTTTCTCTTTTATTTCAAAAGCGGCCGCGAGGCGCAAGAGCGCGCTTTTTGGCGCGCGCGAGCGCGCTTTGTTTGACGCATGCGCGCGCGGCCCGGCCGGCCGCCGCGCCGAATTTCGCGGCAGCGCGGGCCGGGCGCTGCGCGGGCCCAACCCCGCCAGCCCCCCCCTCCCCCGGCCCCCGGCCCCTCCGCGGCCCGGCCGCGCAGTGTGCTACTATTAAGGGGTAACAAAACATGGGAATCCCTGGGGCCGAGCCAGCCAGGTGCCAGCTGGCACCCACTGCCAGCCGCGCCCAGGAAACTGGCAGAGCGCCAGTTTCTGCGAGCGGCGGTCAAACAAGCTGGCCAGCTCGGGTCAAACTTACGGGTCAAACCTTTGGTCAAACCTGGTCAGAAATCGACAACGGGCCAGCGGGCGGCGCGCCTGCCCTGGCGTGGCCGGACAGAGTTGGTCAAAAGTGGGTCAAAGCGGGTCAAAGTGGGTTTGTACAGCTGAAATGCCTTGACTCAAGGGAGGGGAGGGGCCGGTTTCAGCATGCCAGGGAGTTGGTTGCCACTCCGCCCGCAGTCATTTGGGGGGGGGGGGGGGGGGGGCAGGAGGAGGAGAGCGCTTTGGGGTGCAGCTTAAAGCAGCGGCGGGGCTGGCGCAGCGGCCCGGGCATTGCAGGTCACCCGGGCCCACCGTCCGACGGCCCTGTCTACCCGGGCCGCCGCTGCGCCGCGCGCCGCAGGCGCACGACGGCCGAAAGCTTCACAGCGCCGCGCCGCCACAGCTCGCATGCCGCTTTCGGGCGCAGGCCCCGCCCCGCCATGCGCCGTGCCCAGCGCATCGTGCGCCTGTTGTGGTAAAACAATGTGACGATGCCTTGATAGACGCAGCGGCGCGCGCCGCCGGGCCCAAGGCGGGCCGGCCCCCTTCCCGGTAAACCACAGTAATACGTGCGACGGTCGCGGTCTGGGCGGTGACCTTGGCTTTTACCCGGCCACGCCCGGGGCGTGCTGGCAGTTCTAGGCGACGGTTGTTACTTTTCTGTTACACTGTACCCCCACCAAACTGCAACGAGAGCATCGACTGCGAACTCCTCGAGGCCCTCCCGCCCTGCGCAGCGGCCCCACCCGGCAGCGCGCCACGGATAGAACTCCCTAGGTCGCCCTCTAGATTCCGAGTCACCCGAGCACGGGTCCCAGAGGTGCGGGGCTCGCGGCAGCGCGGGGGGCCGGGTCACGGACAGCGCCCGATGATGCTCGCGACCACGCGCCCCAAGGGCCCAATTGCTGTGGCATCGCGCATACATGTAGTCCGGCCCGTGGTTGTCGGCCCCGCCGGGTACGAACCCGCACTACGGCCTGCGGACACGGTACTGGATTGGGGCCCCCAGCTCCCCCGCATCGCCTGCCGCACTTGCCTTCCGCGCAGGACCATCATGGCACCCAGCGAGCCTGCCGGCAGCGGCAGGGCCGCCCGGCGGGGCGGCGACGGCGCGGCGCACGCCGCGGTGATGGATGCCGACATTTACAGGTGGCCGCCCGCTGCGGGGGAGGCTGGGCGCGTCTGTGCGAGCTTTTTGAGCCGCAATCAGCCCGCGCGGACCGCGCCGCGCCGCGATTCAGCGCCGCGGCTGCCCCCTCCCCCCCCCCCACCGGACGCGCAGGACTGACGCGTTCAGGATGAACGCTTTCAAGGTGCTGTCCTGCAGCAACAGGGCCGCGCACGACTGGCGAGTGGCCCTTGCCGGGTTGGGGCTCTGGTCCTAGGCCCGGCGGTTGCAGCGGGCGGTTGCAGCGGGCGTTGCAACCGTTGGGGCGCCGCCCTCAACACTGCCCCGCCTGCCTTCCCGCCCCGCCCCGCCTCCCGGCCCATCCCGCCCCGCCCCGCCACGCCCCGACCGCGCAGGAAGGGCTGCCCTTTTGCGCACCCGGGAGAGCACGCGCGGCGCAGGCCGCTGGACAAGTTCAAGTACGGCTCAGAGATGTGCCCCTTCGCGCGGGCCGGCAAGCCCTGCCCCTCGGGCGACGGCTGCGCCTACTCCCACCACTGCTTCGAGTCGTACCTGCACCCTGACAGGTGGGGGTTGTTCGCATGCCGCGCGCGCGCTCGCATGCGCACGCTGCGGGCGCGCTCGCATGCGGCAGGCAGCATGCCGCATGCAAGCAGCATGCGGCGTGCGCATGTTGCATGCGCGCTGCGCGCCAGCGGGTGCCTGCATGCGCGCGGCTCGGGCATGCCCCCCACCCCATGCAAACCACGGGCGAAGAGCGCAGGGCGCCAACCCGCACCCCAACAACCCGCCAAACGGCAGGTACCGGACCCAGATGTGCTGTGACGGAGACACATGCAGCCGCCCCGTGTGCTTCTTCGCCCACAGCCTGGCCGAGCTGCGCGTCCCGCAGGCGCAGGCCGCCGGCACCTGGCCGCCGCAGCAGGTCCAATCGGCGCCGCTGTCGCAGGGCCGGCTCGGCCGGACGGCGTCGCCGGCGGGCAGCGTGCTGTCGTCGCTGTGCAACGCGGCGGGGGCGGCCGGCAGCCCCGGCGGCTCGCACATCGCCAGCGGGCCCGGGCGCGGGTCGCTCGACGCCGGCGGAAGCTTCTCAGACCTGTCGGGCGCCTTCGGCCTCCCCCCCATGTCGCTGTCCTCGCCGCTGCTGCTCGGCGGAGCCGGCGGCGCCGCCGCCGCCGCCGCCGCGGGCTGCCAGGGCGCGGGCATGGTGCTCCCGCTGCCGCCCGCCGGCGCGTGCGCGGCGCCGCCGCTGCCGTGCCCGGCGGACGCTCTGCAGGCGCTCGTGTTCGAGGCACAGGCAGGCAGCCGCGCCGCCGCCGCGGCGTACGCCGCCGCGCTCGAGGCCGACGCCGCCGCCAACGAGGCGGTCGGCCGCGCAGTCGACTTTGCCTCGCGCCTCGCCGCCGCCGGCGGCGGCTCGCCGCCGCTCGCGGGCAGCCCGCGTTCCGCGGGGGCGGCGGCGGGGCTGCTGCACCTGCCGCACGCCGGCGGCGCTGCTTGGGACGGCGCCGCCGCGCCGCCGCCGCTGCTGCTGCCGGCGGGCTCGGGGTCGGGGTCGATGCCCCTGGTATACAGCGGCACGGGCCCCGCCGGGTCTGTGCTGCTCATGTCATCGCCTTCCATGCTGCTCGCAGGCACAGAGCTGCCCATGCAGCTGAGGAACGCCTGGTGACTGATTACAGACGGACGAGTAGGAAGTACTGCTGTTGGCACCAAGCCCAATGCAGTATCTAAGTGCTGCCGAGAGGCATATAAAAGCGCCGCGCCGCAGCGGCCAGCGACGGGCAAAGACAGCGGCGCGCTCGCTGAGTGCAGTGCGCCGCCCAATGGATGACAACATGGGCGCCTTGTTGGGCCCAACCCTTTGATCTGGGTTCGATTTGCCAATCGAGCCTGCTCTCCCATGTTGTGTTGGCTTTGGCCAGGTTTGACCGGTTTTCACAGGCTGTCCGGTGAAAGCCGGTCCTCACTTCAGGAATAACTGCAAAACGTACGCCCGCCGCGGCAGGCGCTTTGTTCAAAGCGCCTTTACATGCCGCGCTTTTAGAGGCGCGCCGCGCCTCCCCTCCGCCGGCGACGAGCGGGCCCACCGCCCAATGCGGCGGCCGACCGCGCGCGCCCGGGACGCCGCGCCGCGGTGGCTCTGCATCGCGTTTATGCCAAGCACCTAGAACCATGCCACAGCTCGGTGTGTGGCCGAGACCACCTGCTTCTAACTAGCGGGGGAGGAGGCGCTTCTGTCTTGCAGATCTCGACCTTGCTCACCGATCAATGTTGAGCCCATGGGAGAAAAGCGAGTCCCTTTGAAACGTGCTCGCGTTGTTTTACCTTGGGGGCCCTTTGCTCCCCGCCTTTGCCCCCGCCTTCTGATAAGCCGCCTCACTTGCCCTGCATGCGCCCCGCCCCGGCCGCGCCCGCCCCACGCGCCGCCGCCCCGGCCCCAATGCCGGGCGCCGCAGGGCGGGCGGGCGGCCGGGCCATGGATGGCATTGCATCGCTACGGTTTGTTTGGGCCGTTTGCATGGGCCGTGCGCGCGCGCGGCCCCCTTTCCCCGCTATGGAAGCTCCTGCGATGGACACAACCCCCCAGCCAGCCAGACAGGCGCGCGGTGGCCAAAAACGGTTGCCCAGCTCATCCGCACGCCGCCGCAGAACCGCGGTCAGTAGCGCACCCAACGCGCAAGCACTTGGCGCGCGCGTGCGGCGGCCGCCACTGTTCCCAACGCACCCCGCGCCCAGCCGCCTCACGCCCCAAAACCCAACCACCACCTCCCACCGCGCGCGCCGCAGCCGGATCGCGGCGCGCGCGCCCACGCAACCCTCCCACCTGTGGCGAGGAAGCATCCCGCCGCCTGCGCATGTTGGCGCCCACGCACACTGCACCCATCCCCCCACTGCAACGCAGGACCCTGCGCCCAAAAGGCGCCGGCCGCCCTACTGGGGCCGGCCGGCGGGGCCTCTGCACGTGACTGTCTGCCTTCCATCTTGCCCTGTCCCGCCTTTGAACTGTCTTGGCAAGCCCCAAAACACATGCCCCCCCCCCACCTCCCCCCCGAACGACCAGGCTTTTGGCCTAATCTGTTGTCTTTACTATTTAGCAATAATGCGCCCCCCCACTGGCGCCGACTGCTGCTTCCTATCAGGCAACCAAAGAAGGCCCACTCGCGCCGAGGCACTGCCAATCGGGCCTCGGCCGTGAGAGGAACCACGGTTCTCGCCGTGGCCCGCCCACCCGCCCACCTCCGCCCGCCGCCGCGACAATCACCGGTGCCGCGGGGTGGGAGCCGCACTGAAGCACCGCACCAGCGCCGCCCGGCGGCCGCGCCTCGCCTCGCAGCGGCGCGCGCCCGCCGGGCGCCGGCGCCGGCCTAGCTGCAGGGCCGGCAAACTTTGCTTTGATCTGAAACCGCCACCGCCCCAAGCCGCCGAACGGCCACCAATACGCGGCAATGCATATGCGGCACTGAGGCAAGCAGCGACGGCGACACACGACACAGGGGCCGAGGCTGCACAGGCCAAGGCCCCCGCAAACCTGGGAGGGCTCGGTGCACACCACACGGAACACACCTTTGATTTGGGGGCGAAGAAGCTTGGCAAAGGGGCTTCGACCGAGCCTGAGCATTCACGGTTGAAAGACAATTGAGGGCCGGCGATCGACAGCACAGGGCCTCCGGCCGTCGGAGGAAAGCCCATCCACGCGCCAAGGCCCGCAGGCCCAGCGGCTTTGCAGCAGCCCGGCGGGCCTCCCCCCCCCCCCCCCCCCCCCCCCCCCCCCCCCCCCCCCCCCCCCCCCCCCCCAGGCGCCGCCCCGCCTGCCCGGCTGCCGCCGAGCGGCGGGCGGCGCGCCTGGCCGGCCCCCCGATCCTTGTTGGCCCCTCTCATCAGGATTTTTCAGTTATTTGTGTTGTTGAAAGGCGGCCGCAGGAGGAGGCGCGCGCGAGCGCACGCTTTGGCGCGCGCGAGCGCACGCTTTGGCGCGTCGCCGGGCGGCCCGGCCGAATGCGGCGAACTTCGGCGCCGCGCGCGGCAAAGCGGGCCGGGCGTTGCGCGGGCCCAACCCCGCCAGCCCCCCGGCCCCCCGCGGCCCGGCCGCTGCTGCGAGCGTCCTTCTTCCTTCTTCTTGCGGCTTCCTACTATGTTGTAAAGGGGTAAGAAACATGGGAATCCCAAGAGCCAGCCGAGCGCCCACTGCCAGCCCCACAAAACAGCCGGCGGAGCATCGGTTACTCCAAACGGCGGGCGCGGTCAAACGCGCGGGTCGAACTCAGGTCAAACTTTCGGTCAAATCCTTTGAGTCAAACCCGGCCAAAAGTCGACAACGGGCCGGCGCGCCCGCAGTGGCATGGCCGGACGGGGTTTGGTCAAAGTGGGTCAAAGCGGTTTTGTACAGGGCTGAAATGCTTAGGCTCAATGTCCGCAGGGAGGGGGCGGGGCCGTTTTGAGCTCGGGGAGGAGGGGGTTCGTCAAATTTGCAGCCCGCCCGCGGGCGATCGGGCCGGGCGTAGGGGAGGGAGCGGAGCGCTTTGGGGCGCAGCTCAAAGCAGCGCGGCCTGGCCCGCTGCGGCCTGGGGGCAGGCGCAGCGGCCCGGGCATTGCGGGCCACCCGGGCCACCGCGCGGCGGTGCTGTCTACCCGGGCCGCCGCTGCGCCGCGCGCCGCAGGCGCACGACGGCCGAGAGCTTCACGGCGCCGCGCCGCCACAGCTCGCCCGCCCTGGCGCCGCCGTCGGCGGCGCCGCTGCTGCCGCCGGGCGCGCCGCCGCCGCCGCCGCCGCTGATGCCGTCGGCGGCGGCCTCCGCACCGCTGGGTCCGCGCCCTGCTGCTGCAGCTGGGGAGTCGGGGAGGGCCGGCCCCGGGCCGGGGCAAGCTTGCTCCCCCTCCCCCTCCCCCTCCTCCTCCTCCTCCTCCTCGGGTGAATCGAGTGCCGCCGCCGCAGCCGCTGCCGGGCCCGCGCCGCCGCCGCCCCCGCCGCCGCCGCCGCCGCCGCCGCCGCCGCCGCCGAGCCTCACCAGCCGCCGCCGCCACTCCTCGCGCGCCCTGCCCCCGCTGCCGCCGCCGCCGCCGCCGGCCGCCGGCCCGCTGCGCGTGCGCTGGCGGTCGCGGAGGGTGTTGGCCTCCGAGAGCAGAGCCCTATAGCCCGGGGTAAACTCCAGGAAGCAGCCTCGGCACACGCAGCGGCTCTCCGCGCCGCACTGGCCCGAGGGGCCGTGGCTGCTGAAGGCGGTGTGGTCGAGGCAGAAGGCGCGCTGGCAGCGGCCGCAGTAGTGGCGGCACCAGAGGGCGCGGAGGTTCCGGAGGTCGAAGCGCTGCTCGCACCTGGTGATTTGTAATGTGTTTTTATGTGTTTTTATTAGTTTGGGGGGCAGGGTCGGTGGTTGGTTGGTTCAGGTGGGGGGCGAGTGAGTCAACACGCGGTCACGCGAGCTCGGGACAGCCCGGGCTGTTGCGAGGAAGCAGAGTGAAGCGAACGGCCGGGGTGCTCAAATGACGCCACACCAACAAGCCGCCGCGCCGCGCCGCGCCGCGCTGCGCCCCCGACCCACCCTGCCGCCGCGCAGCGCGTCGTGTCCACTCGGCCGGGGTTTGTCACCGATTCCGCAGCCGACGCGCGGCGCTGCCGCTGCTGCTGCTGCTGCTGCTGCTGCTGCTGCTGCTGGTGGTGGGGGTGCTGCTGGTGGGGATCTTGCCACTGCCAGCCAGCCCCCGCGGCCGCGGCCGCGCCCGCGGCGGCTGCAAAGAGGGGCGCCGCCGCGGCGGCGCCGTCGCGCCAGGTCACGCCGGCCCTGGCGCCCAGCGCCAAGAGGTCGCCGTCGCTGCCGCGCCGGGGCACGGCGCGCGGCGGCCCAGCCGCGCCGCCGCCGCCGTCGACGCCATCGCCGCCGCTGCTGCCGCCGGCCGCGGCCGGCGGGGGCGCGCCTGCTGCGGCGCCAATGCTTGGGGCCTCCGCCGGCGCGCCTCCGCCCGCCGAGCCGCCGCCGCCGCCACCGGCAGCGGCGGCAACAACGGCAGTGGCCGCAACGGCGGCGGCAGCGGCGGGGGCGCCCTCCCCGTCCCGCCCCGCCCCGCCGCCGGCCGCCGCGCCGCCGCGGCGCCGCGCCGCGATCCGGAGCGCCGCCCGCCGCGCGTACGACAGCGGCAGCGGCAGCAGCCTCACGAGCAGCGGCAGCACGAAGACCACCGCGCCCCTCGCCAGCGCGAGCAGCCAGCCGCCCACGCGCGCCGCGGCGGCGGCGGCGGCGGCGGCCGCCGCGGCGGACGCGGAGGCGCGCTGGGGGCTCTGGGCGCCGCCGGCGCCGCCGCCGTGCGCGTGCGGCGGCAGCGAGCGGGCGAGGTCGGCTGCGAGCAGCGCCGCCCCCGAGGGGGGGCCCGCCATGCCCAGGCCGCCGCCGCCGCTGGCGCCGCTCCAGCCCCCGCCGCCGCCGCCACTGCTGCTGCTGCACGTGCCGCCGCCGCCGCCGCTCTCGCCAAAGCCCTCCCCGCCGGCCGGGCAGCCCCCCTCTTCCGCGCCCGCCGCGCCGCCGCCGCCGCCGCCGCCGCCGCCGCCGCCGCCGCAGTCGCCCCCCTCGCAGCCGCAGCCGCCAGTCTCCGCCCAATCGCTGCGCCCGTGCGCGTTCCAGGCAGCAAGCCGGTAGCGCGCGCCGCCGCGCGGCGGCGCGGGGTCGGACGCCGAAGGCGGCGCGTCGGGCTCGACCTCCGCCACCACCTCCCAGCCCCCGCCCCCGCCGCCTCCGCCTCCGCCGCTTTGGGCTGATCTCAGATCTGACCCGAGCGGCAGCCGCTCCAGCAGCAACTTCTGCAGTTGCGGCTGCCCGCCGTCCGCCGGCGGCGCCCACGCCAGCGCGACCGCGCCGCCGCCGCCGCCGGGTCCGCCACCGGGGCCGCCGCTGCAGCGCAGCGCGCGCGGCGCGGAGGGCGCGCGCCCGACGCCAAGCATCTGTCGCTGCATCGCGCGCGCGATGCGCTGGCGGTGGAGGCGGCTGGATACCTTTTGGGCCGGCGGTTTTTTTTGCGTTGCAGGCGGCGTCGGCGGTTTTTTTTTCGTTTCCGGCGGGGTGGAGAGGGCTGTGGGGCGCGGGCGCGTTTGCTGCCGCAAGGGGCCGGGCCGCAATACCAAACCCCAAACCCCAAACCCCAAAACCGCACCCCCAGCTCCTCCTGCAGCAGCGCGCCCCCCCCCTCCAGCAGCGCAGGAAAGTCGAGCGGCGTCACCCGCTGCGCCCGGAAGGCTGCGGCGTACTGCGGCAGGCCCAGGCCGTGGGCCACCCAGTCAGACACTCGGACGCCCTTTTGTGTTGTTGGGGGCGGGTGTTTGATTGGGGGGGGGGGGTGGGGGGCTGATTGGGGGCGCCGCCAATCAAATGAGCTGCGCTTTGACGGCTGCGCGCGCCTCCACCTTGCGCCGACTGCTGTGCGCGCGTCCCGGCGCGCGCGCGCTCGTTGGCTGCCCCCAGGGGCCCGCGGCCGCCGAAGCCGCGTGTGCACGCGCGCATGCAAAAGCGCACCCTCAGGACGGCCGTCGACAAATGGTGCTCCAGCTCCGCCACCGAAATGGTCGCCCCCGGGTCCCCGCCGTCGACCGCCGCCACCGCGGCGCGCGCGGCGGCGCCGCTGTCGGGCGCGGCAGCGCCGGCGGCGGCGGCGCCCGCGGCGGCGGCGGCGGGGTCCTGCGGGAGGGTTGCCTCCCCGGCGGCGGCGGCTGCGGCGGCGGCGGCGGCGGCGGCCGCGGCGGCGCCAAAGCCGGCGCGCTCCTGCGCGCCGAGCGCCTCCAGCAGGCTGGCCACCTCGTCCGCCTCGATCTGGCCGTCGCGATTCGAATCCACGGCGTCGAAGAAGCGGCGCGTCGCGCCGAGCGGCGGCGCGTCGGCGGCGGCGGACGCGGCGGCGGCGGAGAGGGGGAGCAGGCCCAGCAGCAGCAGCGCCGCCGCGGCGAGCGCGGCGCGGCGCCGCGGCGGCGCGGCGAGCACGGACGAGCGCCTGCGCCGCGCCATAGAATGCTCGCGGCCCGGTGGCTTCGATTCGCCCCGTTCAAGCCCAGTTCAGGCAGCAGCGCCCAGCATTTGGGCCGGCTCTAGAACGTGACCGCGCGCGGTGCGAACTCGTTTGATGGCTGATCCGATTTCGCGCGGGCTGGCCTAAAACTCTGGCGGCGGCGGAGGTGCGGCCGCTGTGTGTGAGAGCGGCGGGCTCGGCGCCGCTGACCAACCAAAGTGACCAGCTCCCGCTGCGCCGCCTCACGGCCCAAAAAACGCCCCCGAAACGCATGGGAACCCATGCAATCAGACATGCGATTACTGTTGGTTCAAAGCTCAGACAGGGGGCCGAAGAGGGGGGGCCGGGGCCGCGCCCGGCGCGCGCGCGCCGGGGCCTGCCTGCGTCTAGCCCGCGCGCCGCCCGCCCGCGGCCCCGCGCCCCCGAATCTAAAAAATGCGCCGGCCGGGCCACGGCGGGCCGCGGCCGTTTTTGGGGGTTTTCCGCGCCGACGTCGCTTCCCCAGAGCACCCGCGCCCAGGCTGGCCGGCAATCGGGCGGCCGCGCCGCGCCGCGGCGCCGGTCCTGCGCCGCGCCGCCGCCAGCCGCCGCCGCCGCCGCTGAGGGCGGCAGCCGCCGCCGCCGCCGCCGCCGCCGCCGCCGCTCACTCGGCCGCGCCGGGCGCGGCGCCGTTGACGCTCGCGCGCGCCTGCTGCTGAAGCTCTGCGGGTGGGGGGGCGATGGGATGGGTTGTTTGTTTGGAGGGGCGTTGGGAGGGCGGGCAGGGGCGTCGGTTCGGCGCCGGTCGGTTTTGTGGGGCCCGTCTGCGCCCCCAACCAAACAACGCCAGAGACGGCAAACAGCCGTCGAACCCAACCCACCGAAGAGGCTGGTGCGCTTGATGCCGGCGCCGACGGCGTCGACGGAGACGATCTGGGTGGGGCGAGCACGGGCGGGGGGGCAACGGCTGGCAGTGGGCGGAGGCGTCAAAAAACAAAAACAACATGGGGCAACGCGGAAAAGCACAGCCACCCTTTCCCTTTAGCTATCCCCCCCCCCAAAGCCCGCGAAGCGATTCCGTCAATTAGGTAATGAGCCGGCCCACCTTGACGCAAAAGTCGTCGTGCACCCGCTGCACCGCCACCACGTGGTTGTGGGGCTTGACGATGCCCATGCTGTTGAGGTTTTTGTTTTTTTTTGGGGAGGGAGGGGGATGAGAGGAGTGTTTTGCGCAGGTTTGGGGGGTTTGGGGGGGGATTCCCAGCCTTTCGGGCTTCACGGCAAACAAAACGGCGCTCGAAACGCCACGCGGAGCGGGCCGCGCAACACGAAACAATAGCGCGAATCGAAACCCCAAACCCCCACCCCTAAACCCTAAACCCTAAAACCCTGAACCCACCGCGCGGCCACAGTGATGGCCTCCTCCAGCACGGCGTCGCCGTGGGGCTGGGGGGTGGCCAGCAGCGGCAGCAGGCCGCGCGTGAGCAGGCACTGGCGCGCGTTGTGGCTGCGGGGGGTGTTTTGCGAGGGGGGGAGGGTTGGGGCTTGAACACTAAACAAGGTGGGGGGGGCGCGGCGCGTCGAAAGCGGGCACTGGCGTGAGGCAAAGGGGCGAAGCAAAAGGCAGAAGCAAAGGGCCGAAGCAAAGGGCCGAAGCAAAGGGCCGAAGCAAAGGCAAGGCAAAGGCCCAAAGCTCACCGCCCCTCCAGGCGCCAGTGGAGGCTGTCCGACACCAGGCGCGGCACCACCAGAGTGAGGATGGGCATGGGGGGGCGGTACTTGGCCACCAGCTGGGCGGTACGGCCTGCGCGCCCGATGGCGGTTTTTTGAGCGGTTTTTTGAGCGGTTTGGGGCGGCTTTTTTGAACGGGCTGGTGCTCTCGTCCCGGCATCCGCAAAAGCGCCCTGCTGCCCCGCTTAAATCGGCAAAAGCCCACCCGTGTGGGTGTAGACCACGATGAGGCTGGCCTTGACCTTGTCGGCGGCGCGCACCGCGCTGGACGCGATGGACTCGATTTTGGACAGGTAGGGGGAGCCTGGGGGCGGTTACGGGCGGTTTCAGGGGGGGTTTTGGGGATTTCGGGCGGTTTCAAGGGCGGCTTTCCCGGCGACAGCGCGAAAGCAAAGCACCCCCAGCAAGCACCGCCCAAAAGCCCATCCCCTCCAACAAAGCCCCTCCCCTCCAAACAAGCCCCTCGAAGCGGGCCAAACGACCGAAGCCCCACGCACCCGCGTACAGCCGCTGCGTGCTGTCGCTGTGCTGCATCGCCGCCGCCTGTATGTTTGCGTGGGAGCTCGCCCCGAAGCGGGTCATCGCCTTGATGGCGAGGGTGAGGGATGAGTAGGACTCCGCCGACTGGGTGCGGTGGAGGGGGCGCGCGCCTGGGTGGGGGGGGGTGTTTGGGGGGGAGGGGGTGTTTGGGGCTGTGTCGGCTGCGGCGGTTGGGGGCAGGGGCCTGGCCGCTTTGCGGCGGTTCGGTTGCGGCGGCGCGGGTAGGCCCCGAAAACCCGGCCGAAGGAAGCAAAGCCCCCCACCCCCGACAACAAGTCGACAGACCCACCCGTGTGGCGCGGCTGCTGCTGCCCCCCCTCCAGGCCGGCCAGGTTCTCGCTGCTGCCATCCAGGGGGCTGCCGCCCTCGGCGTCGGCTGCGGCCTCTGCGTAGTGCTCCTCCACCTGGGGGGGGGGGGGGGGTTTACGTAATTTGGTGGGTGGGGTTTTACGTGGTTTGGTGGGTGGCAGGCCACATAGTTGGGTTTGGGGGGTGTGGGGGGGGTCATCTTGGGCATGCGGGAGTGGTCAAACAACGGTCAAACGAGGTCAAACCAGCGGTCAACCACCGGTCAAACGAAAGCTCCCCCCACCTCCACGGCGGTGTCCATGAGGTGGTCGAAGTGGTAGTGGTGGTCAAACACCTTCTCGGCCTGCGCAGGGGGCGTGCGTTTGACCGGGGTTTGACCGGGGTTTGACTTGGACTTGAGCGCGTCGTGTCTCGGGCACCGTGTGCCCGTCGTTTGGCCCCCGTCCTCTGCTCGCCGCACCACCCCAAAAGCCCCAAACCCTCCAAAAGCCCCCTGACCCCCCCCCCCAAAAAAAAACGAAACCACCCGCCTGCTTGCAGATCGAGACCACCGTCTGCACCGCTTCCACTGGGTACCCCCCGCGCAGCGTCTCCTGGCCCAGGAGGATGCCGTCGACGCCGTCGAGCACCGCGTTGGCCACGTCTGTTTTTTTGGGGGGGGGGGCGGTTTTGGGGCGGTTAGCGGATGGTTTGGCCGCGTCTGGGGGTTTCGGCACAGTTTTTGAGCGGTTTTGGGGCGTTTCGGGCGGTTTGGGGGGCGTCTTTGTGGGACGGGGGAACCGCGCCCGCGCGCCCGAACGGGGGTTCGGCGTGGGGGAAAAACCCTCGGCCCCCCAGCCCTCACCCGTCGCCTCTGCGCGCGTGGGGCGCGGGGTGACGGCCATGGTGTCCATCACGCGGGTGATGAGCACGGGCTTGCCCACCAGGTTGCAAGACTGCGGTTGGTTTGTCGGGGGCGGTTTTGTTTGGGGGGGTTCGGTTGGGTTGGGGGTTATGTGGCTTGGGGCGTGATGAGCAACAGCCAACCAGTCAAACAACCAGCCAACCAACCTGGATCAGGGTCTTCTGGATGAGCGCAAAAAAGGTCGAAACCCCTAACTCTAAACCGCAAAACGCCAAAACCTCGACCCTGAGATCGCAAAAAGGCTGCTGCGCGCCTGGATCAGGGTTTCTGGATGAGCGCCATCTTCTCGGGCAGTCAGCCCCAGGCCTGACCCAGAAACAAAGCCCGAAAACGTTGAAATCAGTTCGAAACCCAACCAACCAACAAGCCAACCAACCTGGATCAGGGTCTTCTGGATCAGCGCCATCTTCTCGGGCAGGCAGTCCAGCCCGAGGTTGCCGCGGGAGATGATGATGCCATCCGCCTCGTTGAGGACGCCCTTGAAGTTCAGGAGGGCCTTTTGGGGGGGGGGTTGGGGGAGTGCTTTAGCGGTTAGTGCTCGCGTTTCGGGTGCGGGGGTCGGTGGATGGTGCGTTGCGCCTGGTGCAACAAGGCGGGAGGGTCCCACCACACGCCCACCTTCCGGCTCTCGACCCCTTTGCTCACCTCGAAGCCCCGAAAGAGCGCCGGAAAACGCACGCAGGAAAGCCCCAGGATCCCAAAAAACGGCCCCGCCCCCTCACCTGCCGGCTCTCCAGCTTGGCGAAGATCTTGGTGGCCGTCAGCCCCACGCTGTCCAGGAAGTCGCGGGCCTCCACGACGTCGTCCATGGTGCGCGTGTACGAGAGAGAGACGAAATCGATCTCGTACTCCTGTTTTTTTAAAGATTGGGGGGTTTGGGGGGGTTTCGGAGGTTTTGTTTCGGGCGCGTTCGGGAGAGGGAGACAAAGTCGATCTCGTACTCCTGTTTTTTTTAAAGATTGGGGGGTTTTGGGGGGTTTCGGGGGGGTTGCGGAGGTTTTATTTCGGGCGCGTGTAGGAGAGGGAGACAAGGTCGATCTCGTACTCCTCTTTTTTTAAAGATTGGGGGGTTTGGGGGGGGTTTGTTGGGGTTTTGTTCAGTTTTGGAGGGTTTGCTTGAGGGATTTTGTGGCGTGTAGGAGTTTTGGTGGTTGATTTGCAGTTGGGGCGTTTGTGTTGACAAAAACACCCCGAAAAAGGTGTGAAAGGGCGCCCAAAGCCGTCCGCACCCGCCCCAACCTCAAAACCGCCCCAAAAAGGCAACAAGAGTGAAAAAAGCGCCCCCCCACCTGCCCCAGCGTGGCCAGGCATTCCTTGTCGTAGTCTGAGAGGAGGGGCAGGTCGTTCTGCATGTTGAGCAGCGCGTCACTGTTTTTGTGGGGGGGGCGTGGTGCGTTTTGAATTTGAACTTGGGGTTTTGACTGGGGTTTGGTCTCTTTGGCTCGATGGGGTGTCGAGGCGCGCGGCGCTGCTCGGTTTTGGCCAGCGAAACGGGCAGAGGTGCGCCGGAATAGGTCCCGAGTGCAGAGCAAAAGAAGAAGGCGAAAAAAAGCAAAGAAGGGCCCCCGAAACCACCCACGTGCTGCGCTCCACGTGGAAGAGGGTGAGCAGGCCGTCCAGCAGGGCGTCGTTGCGGGCGACGCAGACCACGTCGGTGCCGTTGAGCACCTCGTGCACCTGGTTTTGGGGGGTTTTGGGGGTTTGGGGGGGTTGTTTATGTTTAGTGTGTTTTTGAGTGTTTTTTGGGTTTGGGGAGGGGTCGGTGCCATCCAACACCTCGTGCAAGTGGTTTTGGGGGTTTTGTTTTTATGCTCCACATTTGGAGTGTTCACGTTGTTTTGGGGGGCGGTTGCATTGGTTTGGGCGGGAAGACACACATCAAACATCAGCGCAAAGCGGGGTGTTGGCGGGGGGGCGGTTGTTGCCGCCGACGGTGCTGCTTTGTCGTAATGGGGGGGGGGCGGTATTTGTTTGCTTTCTGGGTTGGGGTGGGCGCGCGCGTGGGGCTGCCGACTGGCATAAATTTGGTCTCCCCCCTCCTGGACGCGGGTAACAAGCCGAGCACTCGGGCAACCCAAAAACCGCCAAAGAGCCCGAAACTGCCAAATACAACCGCCAAAAACCGCCAAAGATCCCGAAACCACAAAAGAGATCACCCGAAACTGCCGAAAAGCGCCTGAAAGTGCCCCAAAACCCCCCCAAACCCCCCAAAGCCCCACCAACCTCGAGGTAAAGAGAGGCCGAGTCAGCGCCGCTGACCAGGTAGCGCCCCAGGTAGATGCTGTCCCCCACAAAACCGCCCCCGACCGCCAAAAAACCGCCCGAAACTGCCGAAAAGTGCAAAAAAATGCCAAAAAGCGCCCCAGACCGCCGCAAGCCCCCAAAGCCCCACCAACCTCGAGGTAAAGGGAGGCCGAGTCAGCGCCGCTGACCAGGTAGCGCCCCAGGTAGATGTTGTCCCCGGGCTCCATCATTTCGGCAAAGCGGGGGTAGGTGATGGGAAACACCGTGGCGGTGCACTCCACATCTGTTTTCGGGAGGTTTTGGGGAGGTTTTGGGAGGTTTTGGGAGGTTTCAGGAGGCGTTTAGATGCTTTCAGAGGGTTTGGGAGGTTATGCAAGGTGGTTTCGAGGTTTTTGCTTTGGTTTGGAGGGTTCGTGGAGGCTCGGGGGAGGCGTTTGGAAGGTCGCTTGAGGCTTTGGGTGTTTCGAAGCGGCCGCGATCCTCCTCCCGCGCCCCCATCCCCCAAACCCACCCTGCCCCCCACCCCCAAAAAGCAACAGCCAAAACGCGCGTGGTGAGAGTCAGCTTCTGGCCCGCCTCTCCCCCCTCCAGCCCCCCAAAAAACAAACACCAAAACAGCCAAAACAAACCCAGCACCCACCGCGCGTGGTGAGTGTCAGCTTCTGGCCCGCCTTGACCTCGATCTCTTGGCCGACCTGGTTGGGCCAGCCATCGGGGTCAACCCTTCGGGAGGGGGGTTGTTTGTTTGGGGGTTTGTCGGTTTAGGGGGGTGTTGGTTGGGCCAGCCATCGGGGTCCACCCTTTGGGGGGGGTGTTGTTTGTTTGGGGGGGGGGGTGGTTTGGGGGGGTGTTGGTTGGGCCAGCCATCGGGGTCAACCCTGGGGGGTGCTTTCCAGCGTTTTGGGTTGCTTTTGTGGCGAGGGTGCATTTTGCTGGGTCCATGGCCAACTGAACAGTCCACCTGCCACAAACCAACCGGGATAAAAGGGCTCCTTTGAAAATGAAAAAACCTCCCACGCACCTGAAGGGGCGGCGGATCATCACCTCGCGCCCCTGAACCAAAACAAACGCCGCAAAATGAAAACAAAAAACAAAAAAGCCCCCCACCTGAAGGGGCGGCGGATCATGACCTCGCGACCCAGGGTGTCGAGCATGATGGCGCACAGCCGGCGCGTGCGCCGCATGGCCTCCTGCGGTTGCGTGTTTTTGGGGGGTTTATTGAGTTTTTGGGGGTGGGGGTGGGAATGTTTGATGGAGGGTGGGCTTTGGGGGTTTTTGTTTGAGTTTTATTCACGTGTTGGTCTGGAAGGTGACTGGGAAGGCCAGCCCCCGCGTCCCACCCCAAAACAGCACCAAACAAAAGGCCCGGCGGGCCCCCGTTCGCCCCCAAAAAGCAACAAACAAACAGCGGCGGCGGCGCGCCTGCAGGTTGTCCAGGCTGCGGCGGTGGTAGTCGATGGGGCCCCCCTCCCCCCCAAAACAACAACCAAAGCAGGCAAAGCCTAGCCAAAACAGGGCCGCGGCAACAAACCAAGCACCTGCAGGTTGTCCAGGCTGCGGCGGTGGTAGTCGATGGGGCCCCCCTCCCCCCCAAAACAACAACCAAAGCAGGCAAAGCCTAGCCAAGACAGGGCCGCGGCAACAAACCAAGCACCTGCAGGTTGTCCAGGCTGCGGCGGTGGTAGTCGATGGGGCCCCCCTCCCCCCCAAAACAACAACCAAAAGCAGGCAAAGCCTAGCCAAAACAGGGCCGCGGCAACAAACCAAGCACCTGCAGGTTGTCCAGGCTGCGGCGGTGGTAGTCGATTGGACCCCACGTCAGGTCGATGCGCGCGGCGCACATGCCGTCCTGGTTTAGTAATCGGGGGGGGCGGTTTTTTTTGTGCGGGGGAGGTTTCGCTAAGTGGGGGTTGCGGGGTGTCATCCGGTGCACCCACAGCACATAAAACCGCCCCCAAACGGTTGCAAAAACCGCCCAAAAACGGTTACATACCCCCCCCTCACATTGAGCATCTGAATCAGCTTCTCGACCGATTGGCAGGCGGGGCCGATGGTGCCCACGACCTGGGGGGGGGAGGATTACGTAATAAGGTGCGTGGGGATGTTTGGAGGGCGTTTGGGGGGCGTTTTTCGGGGCGCTTTTGTGTTTAGTGAGGGGCAGGGGGCGGGGGGGGGGGGCCGGGGGGACTGTGCACTGACAGCTGCCAAACCTCAACCGCCAAAAACCGCCAAAACGCCAAAATAACGCCGATTGACAAGCACCTCCCCCCCCCCAAAACACCTTGGTGCATGAGGAGAGCGTGTCATTGGGGTCTGCCGGCTCCAGGCAGGCGGAGAGGTTGAGGTCGGGGAAAAAGTGGGCCTGGGGGTTTGGGGGTTTTGTTTCGGAGGGTTTTGGGGTTTGTTTGGGGGGGGTTGGGGGTTAAGGGGGGGTCGGCACTCGACCTCGTCGGTCGGGGGCCGCTTTGCTTGCTGCCTGGCAGCCTGCCAAAAAAACGATCCCAGCCAACCGCAACCGCCCCCCCAGCAAAAGCAGCGGCGCGCCGCTCGCCTTGGTCTTCATGTTGGCACCAGCCGGCTCAAGAAAGGTCCGAAGGGGGTTGGGGTTTCCTGCCTGCGGCGGCAGGGGGGGGCGGCGCGAGGGGGGGGAGGCGTGAGTTTTCGCGGGGCGGGCGTTTGGGGGCCGCGGGGGCCCGCGGCCGCCGCCCGCCGCCGCGGCGCGCAGCTTCGCGGCCCAAACCGCAGCAGCGGCGTGCGGCGCAGCCGACGCGCGGCGCGGCGCGGCGCGGCGCGGCGCGCGGCAACATACGGCCGGCAAGCCGAATGGGACGCCAGGCGGCACGCGCGGGCGGCTGCGGCGCCGGCCGCTGCGCGCGCGCGGCGCCCCGCGCGCGCGCGGCGCTCGGCCGGGGCTGCCCCCCCGCCCTCGCCGGCGATACGAGGGCGTTTCTTCCGTGCTGCTGCCCCACACTGCGCCCGCCCGCGGGCAATGCACGCTCCGGCCGGGCCGCAGCCGGGCCAGCGGGGGGGCGCTGCCCGGGACGCGGCACCGCCCGAGGCATCGGGCCCATACGTGGAGCGTATCCATCCTCCGCACCTGCTCGGAACGATCTCGCGGCCTGCTCGGCCTCGGGGCGCGCTCTCCGCGCTGGGGATGATCTGCTCCCTGCTGTGTATCTGCTCCCTGCCGCTGGATTGTGTTTGATGACAGAGCCGACTTTCGCGGGACACCGCCACCCGCGGAGCCTCTGCAGGCCGCCCGGCCCCCTGCCCCGGGTGCTGTCGAAAAAAACGCCGCCGGGGGAGCGAAACGCCGTCTTGGCAGGCACAGAGTTTCTCGTTCGAGGTGTAACCGATCGATCGCGACCCGCAGCAGCGCCGCATACCTGCTGGTGCGGGGGCGGGGCGGGGGCCGGCGGGCGGGGGCCGGCGGGCGGCGGGCGGGGCTGCGAACCGCCGGCCATCCAGCCGCGCACGGCGCAGCGCGCGCGCGCCCCGCTCACAAACACGCGCCCCGCGCGCCGCGCGAGGCCCCGCGCGGGCCCCTGCCGCCCTTGGTGACGTCACCCCCGCTTTTGCGGGCCCGGCTGCCGTCCGACAGAGGACCCTAAACCCCCCGCCGGCGCAACCGACGCGCAGGGGATGAGGCCCGGCGCGGCCGGCGCGCGCGCGGGGCGCGAGGCGGCGGCGGCGGAACGCGAGGCGGCGGCGGCGGGGCGCGGGGCGGCGCCGGCGGGGCGCGAGGCGGCGCCCCTGGCGGCGGCGGCGGCGCTCCAGGCGCGCGCGTCGGGCGGCGCCGGGGCTGGGGGCTCTTATGGCCCCCCGCCGCCGCGGGCGGCGGCGCCGCGGCGCGATGAGGGCGACGCAGGCGCAGGCGCAGAGGCTGAGGGCGCTGAGGGCGCCGAGGGCGGCGGTAACGGCGGCGGCCGGGTGGCGCGCGGCACGGGCGGCGCGGGGCTGGAGGCCGCGGGCTACGGCCCCTCCGCGGAGGAGCGGCGCGCGGCCGCGGGGGGCCTGGACGGCGGCGCCGCCGGCGCCGCCGCCGGCGCGGCCGAAAGCGGGGCTGGGGGCGCGGAAAGCGGCAGCGGCGGCGGCGGCGCCGCGTTCGGCCTCGCCGCCGCGCCCGCGTCTGCGCCCGAGCTCGCGTCCCGCGCCGCCCACGCCGCCGCCGCCCTCGCCGGCCGCGCCGCCGCGCCACTCTCGCGCCTGGCCCGCGCCGCCGCCGGCCCCGCCGCCGCCGCCGCGGCCGCCGCGCCGCCCCCAGTTGCCTGGGCGGAGGAGGGGGATGAGGAGGACCGCGCGGCCGCGGCGCTGCCGCCGGCGGCGGCGGAGGGGCGCGCGTCCGAGGCGGAGCTGCGCGTAATCGCCGAGGCGATGCCGCCAGAGGGCGGCGGCGGCGGCGGCGGTTACGGGGCGGCGGGAGGGGGGCCGCCCGAGGCGGCGGCCGGCCGCGGCGCCGGCGGCGGCGGCGCGGGCGAGGCGGCGGTGCGCGAGATGGCGGCGGCGCGCGCCGCGCGCGGCGCGGCGGCGGCGGCCGAGGCGCGCGGCGCGGCGGCGGCGCGGGACCCTGTTTCGATGGCGCAGCAGATGGACGCGGCGGCCGCGGGCGGCGGCGGCGGGGGCTGGGGCTGGGGCGCGGCGCGCGGCGCGAGGGCGCGGCTGTGACGGGCGGCGGGCGGGCGGGCGGGTGGGGGAGCGCCCGGCAGAAGAGCGGCGCGCGGCCGGGCGCGCGCGATGCCTCGGGTGCCGGTATTTGCTTTGGCTGTGGTCCGGCGCGGCGCTCAGTTGTCCCCCGCTGCTGAAAGGGAGGCGCGGGGAGGCGCGGCGCTTCCAAGCAGTAGTAGTGAATTCACCAGCCCCCCACTAGGCTGGCACTCGCCTCGGTTTCCGGTGGTTAACCGTGGCGCCTGCTTGCGTCGGTTTGTTCCGTTTTACTCCCGAGAGGGCCGCGCGCGGCGGCCGGTTGCGTTGGCGGGTAAAGCCGTGAGCATGTTCCGTGTTTTGTGATCACGACGGGGTCGTGCGTGACTCAGGATCAGGACTAAGAACTGACTAATCAGAATCAGTCTCCACGATCCGAGCGGGATGAGTCGTCACGACCAGACCGGGGTGACTAATCCCCGTCACGACCCGATCAGCCGCCCCAGCGTGGACAGCACCTGCGCGCCCGGCGGCGCCGTGTTGGCCAGCACCCGCTGCATCGCGCCGAACTCCGCCGGCGTCGCCTGCAGCAGCGCGGCGACGGCGGGGAGCAGCGCGTCGCGCTCGGCGGACTTGCCGGCGGCGGTGGCCTCCAAAAATTTGAGGACCACGTTTTTGAGGTAGACTCCCCCCCCGGCCCCGCAATCAATCCATCGGCAAAAAGCCCCCTCCCGGCCCCAACCTTTTCCCCCAGCGCCGCCACCTCGTCCCGCGCCTCCGCCGGCCACAGCGCCCGGTTCGCACCCACCGCCGCCATGCGCGCCTCGACCTCGGACGCGACCGCCGCCTCGGCCGCGGCCGCGCGCGCGGCGGCCGCCTCGGCGGCGGCGGCCGAGGCGTCGGCGCGGCGGGAGGCCTCCCTGACGCGGCCTTCAAGTTTAGTCACAAGCTGCGGTTTTCGGCGGTTCCATTGGCGGTTTTATTGGCAGTTTCATTGCACCGGGGCTCGATTTGCGCCACGGGCAGCTTCCCGGCACTGCCCGAAGCCGCAAAAAAAAGTGAAAAGGAAAAAACGGAAACCCGAAAGCTCAAACCAAGCATGGAACCAAAAAACCTCCCGACCTGCGCAGTGCCCAACACCTCCTCCTCCAGCCGCGCCTTGGCACCCTCCAGGGCACGCACCATCTGGGGGGGTTACGGGAGGTCATGGGAGGGAACGGGAGGTTGCGGGAGGTTACGGGGGGTTGCGGGAGGTTACGGGGGGTTGCGGGAGGTTCAGGGTGGGGGACCAAGGACAGTCGCAAGCTGTTTTGGGGTTTAGGGTTTAGGGTTTAGGGTTCAGGGTGGGGGACAAGGACAGTCGCAAGCTGAAGCACATGCAACAGCTGCGCACACCCAAAACCCAGCGAACACACCTTGCAAAAAACAGCCAGGGAACCCCAAAACCCCTCCCCAGCCGCACCCTAGGCACCCCCGAAAAACACAAACAGCCAGAAACCCCCCAAACCGCACCCTCCGATAGTCTTCGAGCTGCCCCCGCTCCGCGCGGCTCTCCTCCAGCCGCTCCCCAAACCCAAAACACCCCTCCAAAAAACACAAAACAGCCAGGAAAAACAGCCGCGGCCTCCGAGAAACCTCCCCAAACCCCCAAACACCCCCCCGGAAAAGAAAAACAGCCAGAACCCCCCCCCCCCCAAACCGCACCCTCCGGTAGTCTTCGAGCTGCCCCCGCTCTGCCCGGCTCTCCTCCAGCCGCTCCCGCAGCGCCGCCACCGCCGCCTCGAGGTGCTCCCTCTCCGCCGCGGCGGCCTCGTGCTCCCGCAGCTGTTGGGGGTCGGGATTCGAATTTGCGGGTTTTCGGATTCGTGGGGATTCGAATTTGTGGGGATTCAAATTCAGGGGGGGCCGGGGCCGCGGGGCCAGGTTTGGGGGTTTGGGGGATCCATCGTAGCCGCGTCGGCGCAGCTGTTGAGTTGGGGGACATTCGCCCGATACACAGAATACACACAAAAAATGCACCACAAGCACAAAAACACAATGCACACAAACCCTCACCTCTGCCATGAGCTGCCCCTCCCTCAGCTCGCTCGTCTGCAGCCGCCGCTCCAACGCCTCGGCCTGCGCGCGGTCCGGGTTGGCAGCGGGCGGGGGCTTGCATCAGGGCTCTGGAGGCGGCACGCCGCCCGCCAACCAGAACCAGCCGGCCGGCCCACCTGCACGCGCGCCGCCGACAGCTCCCGCTGCAGCCGCGCCCGCTCCGCCTCGAGAGCCGCCAGCCGCTCCGCCGCGCGCGCCGCGCCCGCACCGCCCGCGCCCGCGCGGCGCTCCGCGTCGGCCGCCGCCGCCTCTGCGCGAGGTTTGGTTTTTGGTTTCGCGGCGGCGCGGGGGGTGCGGCGTTTGGCGTTTACGTGAGGCATGCGTGCTTTGCTTTTGCACTCACTGACCCCCAAAGAGACCCGCCTCAGCTGCCCCCCACACCCCACCCCCCACCACCTCCCAAACCCAAACGTCAAAACGCTGCGCGGCGAATCGGCCGCAGCGCAAGCCACGCGACCCACCCGCCACCCGCAGCTTCGCCTCGAGCGCCGCCGCCTCCTGCTGCGCCCCCGCGGCCGCTTTCGACGCGCGCTGCTGCGCGGACTTGAGGCCCTCCTGGGCCTCTTTTAGGGTGGCCTCGAGGCTCTCGATGCGCGCCTCGGACAGGCCTGGGGGATTTGGGGTAAGGAAGAGGGGCGGGCGGGAGGGGCGGGCGGGCGTTGCCGCGGCGCTCGAGGTGTGCGCGCGCGCGGTGGCTTACGGGCTTGCGGGCGCGGGCGCGAATGCACGGGAGCGGGAGCGCTGGTGCGAGAGCATGGAGGCACGGGCAGCTGCTTCGAACGTCTACCCACAAGACAGGCGCGCACGCTAACAAAAAGCAGGCAGCACGCGCAAGCGCCCACACACGCGCACGCGCACGCGCACGCGCACGCGCACGCGCACGCGCACGCGCACGCGCACACGCAAGCGCAAACGCAAGCGCCCACACACGCGCGCGCACCGTTGCGCCGCTCCGCCGCGAGCGCGCGCTCCTCCAGGCGCAGGGCCAGCTCCTTATAGCGCCGCAGCATGTCCGCCTGCTTGGCCTCGCGCGCGGCGGCAAGCTCCTGCTCCTGCTGCTGCCCCTGCTGCTGCTGCTGGCCCTGGG
Organism: Raphidocelis subcapitata; assembly: GCA_003203535.1. NCBI lineage: Eukaryota > Viridiplantae > Chlorophyta > Chlorophyceae > Sphaeropleales > Selenastraceae > Raphidocelis > Raphidocelis subcapitata. Next base: position 75,086 of record BDRX01000055.1, on the reverse strand, counting down.
CCGCCTGCTGCTGCTCCTGCTGCTGCTGCTGCTGTTGCTGCTCCTCCTGCTGCGCCTGCGCCTGCGCAGCGTCCGAGGCGGCGGCGGCGGACTGCAGCGAATCGAGCCGCTCCCGCAGCGCCGCCGCCTCGCGCGCCGCCGCGTCCGCCGCCGCGCGCGCGGCGGCCGCGTCGCGGCGCGCCGCGTCGGCGCCGCGGCGCGCGGCGGCCAGCTGCTCGGCGGCTTCGGCCAGGTCCTCCGCCGCGCGGCGGCGCTCCGACTCGAGCTGCTGCAGCCGCGCCGCCAGCGCGGCGACCTGCTGCCCCTGCCCCTGCCCCTTCTGCTGCTGCTGCTGCTGCTGCTGCTGCTGCTGCTGCTGCGGGGCGCCAGGGGCCGTCCCGTCGGCGCTCGACGCGGCGGCGGCGGCGGCCGGGCCGCTGCCCTCCGACCACCCGCCGCCGTTCCAATCGCCGCCGCCGGGCGCGGGAGCGGAGCCGCTGCCCTCGCCGCCGCCGTCTCCGTCTGTCGCGGCCGCCTGCTGCTGCCCCTGCCCGCCGGCTGACGGCGCCGGCGGCGGCGCTTCGTGCAGGGACCGCACCGCCGCCTCGGCCTCGAAAACAGCGACGGCCTGCTGCTGCCTCGAGAGCGCGCGCGCCGCCTCGGACGCGAGTGCTGAGGCGCGCTCGGCGCCGTCCAAGGCGCCCCTCAGCCGCTGCGCCAGCTCGGGGTTCACGGCCGCGCCCTCCGCCGCCGCCGCCGCCGCCGCCGCCGCCGCCGCCGGCGCGGCGGGCTGGCCTCCCCCTGCCTCCGCCTCGGCCGCGCCGGCATCCGCTTCCGCGGCGCCGCCGCCGCTGCCGGCCCGAAGCTCTGCCAGCTGCTGCTGCAGCGCCGCGACCTCGCCGCTGCGCCGGTCCCGCTCCTCCCGCAGCGCCGCAAGCTCGGCCTGAGGGGCGGGCGGGTGAGAGGAGGGAGGCGTGGGCGTGGCGCTGCTGTTGCCGCGCGCACATGTGTGGGCGCAACCCAACACGCTTTGGACCGACCACGCGCGAGCGCAGACCTGCAAAGAGCCGACACGACAACCGCCACCCCCCCCCCCAAAAAAAACCCGCAAAACCCAAGGGCGGCGCGGCGCACCTCCAGCGACAGTGACAGCACAGCCTCTACGCCTGAGTCCGCCGCCCGCACGCCCTCCGCCTCCAGCAGCAGCTGCCGCGTCGCGGCGTCGAGGGCGTCGTCCGTGAAGCCCGCCCTTATCATGATCTGGGGCGCCGTCATCAGATCAGATCAGGTCAGATCGGGAGGGGCGCCGGTTGGGTGGGGCGGGCCGGGTTTGGGGGATAGGGGGCAGCCGCCATGCGCGCGCCTCGGCCGCGGCCGCCCCGTCGCCCTGCCCTCGCCCCCGCCCCCGCCGCCGCCCCGCGCGCCGAAGGAAGGCAAGGCCCCCCCGCCGCACCTTTTTCAGCGCCGCGATGGTATCGAGCAGCCCGTGCTTTTCCCTCATGTGCTGCCGCGTCAGCGCCGCCAGGTCGCTTTTGTCATACCACCGCAGCTTCCTGGCGGACTCCACCGGCAGCCGGAGGTACTGCCGCCCGTCGTCCGGCTGCGGCGAGGGCGCCGGCGACGGCGGCGCCGCGGACCCGCCGCCCGCGCCGGCGGCGGCGGCGCCGCCGGCGGCGGGCCCCGCGGCGCGGTCGAGCGTGCGGTTGATGGACGTCGCCGCCGCGGCGGACACCGCGCTCGCGGTCGTGCGGAGGCTGCCGAGCGACTCGCCCAGCGAGGCGGTGAGCTTCTTCATCGCGGCGGGCGCGGCGCGCCGCGGCGGGCGCGCGCCGCGGTGCGCTGCGGAACGCCTTCGCGCGCCGGACTAAGGCCCGCCGCTGCTTGCCGGCCAATGCGATCGAGGCCGCAACGCCGAGTAAACCGAGCTACGAGCGGGCTGCGGGGCGCTGCCGCGGCATCCCGTTTGCGTTCTTTCACAGCATCCGGGGCCCCGCGAGGGTGCGTGCGCGATGGGGATCGCTTCCCTTTGTGAAACAGAAAGGTCTGAGCCGCCAGGGAAACAGACGCGAAGCACCCCGGCCCCGGGAAGCTGCCCGCCCTGATCAATGACCGGCCACTGGCAACCGTTGTCAGCCCCGCAACCCGCTCATGGAATACTCCGCCGCCGACGGAAACAATTTACACCGCGAGGGGGGGCGGTCGGACAGAGGCGCGGGAGCGCCGCGCCGCCCGAGGCGCGCCGGCGCGCGGACCGGCCCCTGCCATTCCATCACCCGCCGCGCCGCTTGGCCTTCAGGCGCTTGCGCGCGGCGCCGCCCTGGTCTGGCGGCGCCGCGCCGACGCCGATTGTGAAGGCCGGCGCGCCGCCGGGCGCGGCAAAGCCGGGGGCCGGCGCGCCGCCAAAGCCGCCGGCGCCGCCAAACGGCTGCTGCTGCTGCTGCTGCTGCTGCTGCTGCTGCTGCTGCTGCTGGGGCTGCACGCCCAAAGGCGAGCCAAAGGCGGGAGGCTGCTGCTGCTGCTGCTGGCCGCCAAAGCCGAAGCCGCCAGCGCCGGCAGGCTGCTGCGCCTGCGGCGCGCCAAACCCGAAACTGGGCGGCTGCCCCCTAAAGGTGAAGCCCCCGGGCGCCGCCTGCTGCGGCATTGGCGCGCCGTACGGCGAGGCCTGCTGCTGCTGGGGTTGCTGCTGCTGCTGCTGCTGCTGCTGCTGCTGCTGCTGGCCAAAAGAAAAGCTGACCGGCGCCTGCTGCTGCGGCTGCTGCTGCTGCTGCTGGGGCTGCTGCGGCGTTGAAACAAAATTGAACGCCGGCATGCCCGATGCTGGCTGCTGCTGCTGCTGCTGCTGTTGCTGCTGCTGCTGCTCCGCCGGCGGCCCAAAGCCAAATGAAGGCGGGGCCGCCGCCGCCGCCGCCGTGCCCGCGCCCGCGCCCGCGCCGAAAGCAAAGGGCGCCACTGCCGGCGCACCCCCTGTTGCCGCCGGCGCCGACGCTGCGGCGCCAAAGGCGAAATTCGGGGCAGGCGCCGAAGCCGCCGCCCCAGATGCCGCCGCCGCCGGGGCTCCGAAGGAGAAGCCAAAGCTGCCGGCCGCCGGCGCCGGCGCCGCGGCCCCGAAGATGCTCGGGGCGTTGAACGCCGGGGCAGACGCGGGCGCGGGCGCGGGCGCGGGCGCGGCCGCCGGGGCCGAGGCTGCGGCAGGCGCGGCGCCGAACATGAACTGGAGGCTGCTGCTCGGGGCGGCCGCGGCCGCGGCTGAGCTCGCCGCTGCCGACGGGGCGGCACCGAAAGCGAAGGCAGCCGGCGCAGAGGCCGCCGCCGCAGCCGGCTCGGGCGCCGCGGCCGGCGCCGCCGGCTGCACGCCGAACGTGAACATGGGGGCGCTGCCGCCGGCGCTCCCGGACGACGGCGCGGGCGCGCTGGCGGCCGCCGACGCGGGCGCGGCGGCGGCGCCGGCGCTCGACGCCGGCGCGCCGAATGTGAACATAGGCGCGCCCGCGGCCGCGGCGGCGGGCGCCGCATCGGCGCCGCCGCCGGCCCCCGCACCTCCCTCCGCCGCGACTGCGGGCTCGGCCGCGGGCCCGGGCTCGGCTCGCTTTGAGGGCGCCCCAAAAGTGAAGGCGCTCGGCGCCGCGGCCTCGGCGAGCGCCTTGCCGGCAGTCACCGCCGCCTTGACCGCGGCCTCCACCTCGGCCTGCCCCCCGGGCTGCACGCCGAATGAGAAGGCCGGCTTGGCGGCGGGCGCCTCGGCGGCGGCGGCCGGCGCGGGCGCGGGCGGGGCGGGCGCAAAGGCCGGCGCCGAGGCGGCGCCGAGGGACGGCGCGGGGCTGCTGCCAGACACCGACGGCGACGGCGATGTGGGCACGCCGAAAGAGAACATAGGCTTGGCCAGCCGCTGCGCGGGCTCCGCCGGCGAGGCCCCGCGCTTGCGCACGCGCCTGCTGCCGTCGCCCTCGCCGTCGCCGCCGCTGCCGCCGCCGCCCGTCGCCGGCTCGGCTTGTTGCTGGGCGGCCGGCGGCTGGCCAAACGCGAAGGTCGGCGCCGACACCGGCGCGCCGAATGTGAACGCACGTGGGGCCTGCTGCTGCTGCTGCTGCTGCTGCTGCTGCTGCTGCTGCAGCTGCTGCTGCTGCTTGTCACCGGGTGACGCCTCATCCTCGCTGTCCTCAGGCAGCGGCACGCCCGCGGCCTCCTGCACCTGCTTCGCAATAGGCAGCACCGCCGCGGCGCTCGGCACCGGCGGCGGGCGCGAGGTGCCCATGGGAGACGGCGCCGGCGCCGGCGCCGGCGCCGCCGGCCCCGCGCCGCCCGCCGGCCCGGCTGCCTTAGTGAAGCTGAACCGCACCTGCTTCTGCGCCGCCGGCCCGTCGGGGCCCGCGCCGGCGCCGGCGGCGGCGCCCGCGTCGGCGCCCGCCCGCGAGAAGTCGAAGCGCCGCGGCTCGACGGCGGCGACGGCGGCCGCGTCCGCGGCGGCGGCCGCGGCCGCCACCGCCCGGTCGAGCGCGCCGTCGCGCGGGCCGCCGAACGAAAAGACGCGCCCGTTTTCGCGCGCGGGCGGGGGCGCCTTGCCAAAGGCGGGCACGGCCGCGGCCGCGGGCGCTGGGAAGGGAGCAGCTGCGGGCGGGGCGTTGAAGAATGTGAACGCCGCCGCCGGCTTTTCCTGCTGCTGCTCCTTCTGCTGCTGCGGTGGCTGCTGCTGCCCCTGCCCCTCCTGCTGCTGCTTTTCCTTCAGCCACGGCTGCTGCTCTCCCTGCCCCCGCTCCTCCCGCTGCTGCGTCTTCTGTGCCGATGCATCCGGCCTGCCGAATATGAACGAAGGCGTCGCCGCAGCGCCCTCGCCCGCGTCGCCCCCGCCGCCGGGCGCGCGCTGCGGCGTCTCAAACAGCGTGCGCGGCTCCGGCCCGCCGCCGCGCGCCGGCGTCTCGCCGGCAGAGGCCGGCGCTGGCGTGCCGGCAGCACCGGGGGCGGCGGCGGCGGCGCCGGAGGCCGCAGGGCCCTCGCCGGCGGCGCCGTCGCCGCCGCCGGCGGCGGCGCGGCGGCGCGCCGCGGACTCTGCGAAAATGCTCTGCGGCGGCGTGGCGTCCAGCGGCACGGGTGTCAGCGCGAGCCCGCCCGGGGGCGCGCCCCCGAACCGTGGGAACGGCGTGTGGCCCGGCGCGCCCGCGGCGACCGCGCTGCGCAGCGCGGGCGTGCCCCCGGCCGACCGATCGGCGGCCGCCGCAGAGGCGGAGGCGGGCGGCGCGGGCGGCGTGGCGAAGAGGTTGAAGCGCACGCCGGCGCCGGCGTCGAGGCGGTCCAGCGGCGGCGGCGGCGTGGCCGCGGGGGGGCCGTTCGCCGCGGCGCGCTCCGCGCTGCCGGCCTGCGAGGGCGGGAGGGGGGCAAGGGGCGGGGGGCAGGTTGTGTGCGGGGGCGGGGGGCTGGCTGGGTCGTGCGGGAGAGGAGCGCTGCCAGCTGCCCGGCAGCTGCCGGTCCGCGTTCACCACACGCGGCCGCCAAAAGAAGGGCCTCAGCTGAGTTTGTCATCAAGGGATTCAGGAGTTATAGTTTATTGAAATAGCATCAGCGGCCAAGGCAAAACAAGCAAGAGGGGGCTAGCCTCAGCATTGCATTGACATCAAGAGTCAGAAATTATTAGTCTTTTGATATCACCGGCCAGCCCTGAAACAACAGCACCGCAAACGCAAGCATGCGCTCTGCGCCGGGTCGGCGCGTGAACACCCGACCCAAAACACGCCGCGCCAAACGCCCACCTTTTCCATGCTCTCCAGGGTGCTCAAAATCGACGCCGCCGCCGGCGACAGCCCGCCCGCGCCCGCGCCGTCGCCCCGCCCGCCGCGCGCCGCGGCGGCGGCCGCCGACGACGGCGTCGCGCCGCCGGGCGCCGGCAGCAGCGGCGCGGGAGTCGCGGCCGCGGCCGGCGCGGTGCCGAGGCCGGCCATCGCGCGCAGCGTGGAGTTGCTGGGAGTGGACGGGCGCATGCGCTTGGCGGCTGCAGGGCGAGGCGGGAGCGGGGAAGGGACGGCAGGGCGGGGATGAGGAATGAGGGATGGGCGCGGCCACATCGAGCAATGCGGGCGTGCGATGCACACACACACCCGGGCCCCTCCAGCCCCCGGCCACTCCTCGCCCGCTGCTTCGCCCGCAGCGAGGCCCCACCTGACGCGTAGTGGCCGCTGCCGCCCTCAAGCGCTAGGGACAGCGCCAGCGACGTCTCCGCAGCGCGCTTGGTACCGGAAATCGCCGGCGCCGGCGTCTGCTGCTGCTCCCCCTGCTGCTGCCCCTGCTGCTGCTGCTGCTGCTGCCGCCGCTGCCCCGGCAGCCGGAGTGGCGTGTTGCGCATCGGCCGCAGCAGCGCGCCGCCCTTGGCGCCCTTGCCCGCGGCGCCGCGCCCGCCAGCGGCCCCCCGCGGTAGCCGCGGCGCCGCCGCAGCCGGCGGCGCGCGAGCCGCAGGCGGGCGCTGCAGAAGGGGCACCACCGGCGCGAGAGCCCAGGCCGCGGCCGCGCCAGCGCTGGTCGCCGCCCCTTCCAGGTCGCCACCGGCGACCGCCCCCGCAGCAGCCGCGGACGGCAGCGGCTGCGCTGCCTCATCCCCGCCGTCGGCGCTGGCTGCCGCCGCGCCCGCGGCGGCGGCTGCGGGGGCGCGCGGGCTCGCCGCCCCGCCAGACAGCGCGCGCGCCAGGGGCGTGCCGGGCCGCCCCGCCGCCCCCTTGACTGGGAAGGGCGTGAGCGGGCGGTGCTGCCCGGCGGTGCTGTAGATCGGTCCGCCCACCAGGCTGGCAATAGGGCCGCCCGCCGCGCCGCCGGTTGCCGGAGGCCTGCGTGCGATTTGGTTGGGGTTGGATGCTTAGTGTCAGGTGCGGTTGCAACCACGGTGGCGGCGGCGCCTCCCAGGCATGCAAGCAAAGCGGGGCGGCGTGCGCGCGGGGTTCGCCGCCGTGCGAGGGGCCCCCGCACCTGGTGAGCGGGCTGGGCGGCAGCAGGCCCGAGCGGCTGGGCGGGCGGCTGCCCCCTGACAGCGGCGGGCGGGCGTACGGATCGTAGCGCGCGCCCGCGCCAGCGCCCGCGGCGGCCCCGCCGCCAATCGCCGTTCGCCGCAGCACGCCGCCGCCGCCGCCGCCGCCGCCGAGGCCCGTGGCCCCCAGGCTGCCTGCTGACTCGAGCGCGCCGCCGCCGGCCGCGCCAAACCCGAGCGCCATTGTCGGAGGGGTCGCGAGAAGGGCGTGGAAGAGCCCCAGCGGCTGCGCGGCGCCGGCCTCGGCGCCGCCGCCGGCGCGCCTCAGCTGCTGCTCCTGCCGCTCGTGCCGCTGCTCCACCTGGCGCAGGTGCTGGGCGAACGACGAGCGGCCCCCCTCGGCGGCGGTCGGGCGCGGCAGCCGCGGGCGCGTCAGGAAGCGCTCCAGCGCCGCGTACTTCTCCGGCTCCCACCCGCGCGAGGCGTCCAGCAGCTGCTGCCGCAGGTCCGGCAGGACGGCCTCGCCGTCGGGCAGCAGGGCCTGGGCGAGGAGGAGGCGGGCGCGCGCTTTGAGCGAGGCCAGCGGCCGGGGGCGGAGCTCGATCGGGGCGCCGCCGATCGCATCACGGCGGCACGCCATGTTGCCTCTCTCACCTGGGGCGCGGGGCCGTCGGGAAGCGCCGTCGCGGCTGCGAGCTCCAGATCACCGCCAACGCGCGCGCTCGCGGGGCCTGCGAGGGGTCGGGGTGCGTCAGGTCCGGCACCGGAGGCATGATATCGCCCGCAGCACCTATTTCGAGTCCTCACCTGGCGAGTCGGGGCTCGCCGCAGCGCTGGCCGTGCCCTGGCTGCGCGTCAGGCCCACGCTGCTGCCCACAGCCCCCGCCAGAGCCTTCAGGGGGGTGCTGAGACGCCCCAGAAGCCCGCGGGGGGTGCGGGGAGGCTGTTCCATCGCCATTGGCGCGCCCAGTGCGTCGCAGCACTAGATCACAGCCGCTGCTGCTGTTTGGCGCGCCATGCCTGAGTTCGTTTTGAGCTTGCAGTTGTTGTTTTGCAACCCCGATCGAACGTCGAATTGACGAGGCCCGGCACTGCAGTCACTTCGGTCAGCACAGGCTCAGTGGAGCCGCAGCCGTGCACGCCAGCCGCTAGGGCACGCCGCCGCCATCACAATGAGCGCGGCTGTGGGGGCGACGCCCGCGATGCGCGCGGCGGCGGCGCGCGGCGCCGGCGGCGGCCGCCGCTCCTGCCGCCCCGCGCCCGCCGCCCGCGGCGCGCCGCCGCCCGCCCGCGCGCCCCGCGGCGGCGTGGCGGCCGCGGCGGCCGCGGCGCCCGCCGCGGGCCCGTCGCCCGAGGAGCTCTACACCTCGCCGTCGCCGCCGGCCGGCTGGCTCGGCCCCGTCCAGGCGGCGCGCTACGTCGGTGCGCGTGCACGGCCGCATGCACACGCATGCTTCTGCATGCGCGCGCCCAATTGCACGCGCGCATGCGCCGCGGCCGGCGCGGGCGAAGCGGCCCGCCGCGGCGTCGCCCCATCGGCCCCCATCGACCCCATCGGCCCCACCCCGCCACGCAGGCACCGGCCGCGGCCTCGAGGCGACCCGCACACTCGCGCCGGGCGACCTGCTGTTCGTCTCAGAGCCACTTGCCCTCTCGGAGCAGAGCGGCGGCGGCGGCTGGGACGGCGGCGGCGGCGCGGAGGGGGAGGCCTCCGCCTCAGGGGGCGAGGGCGAGGGGGATGAAGCGGACGAGGGGGAGGAGGGCGGCGGCGGCGGCGGCGGCGGCGGAGCGGGAGGGGGCGGCGCGGCGTACGTCCCGACAGATGCCGACGTGGATGACATGGTGGCGCAGCTCCAGGCGGCGGCGGCCGGCGCGCCGCGCGCGGCGGTGCGCTTTGGGGGCGGCGGCGGCGGCGGCGGCGGCGGCGGCGGGCGGGGGGGCGCCGCGCCGGCCAGGGAGGGGCCCCGCCGCGCCGAGCAGAGCAGAGCCGCACCGTGCCCCCCGCGCGTCGTGCGGCCGGCCCCTGAGCCCTCACCCGCCCCCATCCCCCACCCCCACCCCGCTGCGGCAGGCCTGGCTCGCGGCGCTCGACAACGGCACCCCCGAGCGCGCCGCCGCGCTTCCCGACCTGCGCGCTCTCGCCTCGGCCTCCGCGTCCGCACCGGGCCAGCAGCAGCAGCAGCAGCCAGATCTGTCCTCGGACGATCTGGCAGATCTGGTCGATCTGAACTACTCGTGCCTCCAAGAGGACGGGCCGCTCGCGGCGCTGCGCGCCGCCTCGGCCGGCGCGGAGGAGTGGGAGGCGCCGCGGGACCTGGTTGGGGTGTGGCCCGAGGCGTCGCTGCTCAACCACAGCTGCGCGCCGAATGTGGCTATCGCCGCCGTTGAGGTGGGACGCGCGGGGAGGGGGGAGCCCTGGGTTTGGCAGCTGCACCGGCGGCCTCTCGAAGCGGGCGCACCCCGCATCTAGCCCCCGCGCGCTGCGCATGTTTCCTTGCAGGGGGGCCCCAGTGCGCCTCCCCCGCAGCGCCTCGTCAAAGCAGCACCTCCCGCCGCCCGCCCACACAAAAGGGCCGAGTCATCGCACGGGCGGCGCGCCAGGTGGCGAAGCAGTCGGAGTTGACCGTTTCCTACCTGGCGGGCCCGCAGCTGCTCGCGCCGCTGTCCAGGCGGCAGGCGGCTCTGCGGGAGGCTCGGGGGTTCCAGTGCAGGTGCGCCTAGTTTGAAGGGGTTGCTTTCATGCTCTTTGCATGTTCGCGAGCGCCTCTCACAAGCGGGCGTGTTATTTGACCCGGAGCGCACACTTGTTTGTGCTTGGCTTGCGGCTCGCCAGAAATGAGCCAACCGCACCAAACTACACAGGTGCCCCCGCTGCCGCGATGAGGCACGGCAGGACCCCCAGCTGTTGCAGCTCGTGGATGACGTGATAGAGGCGTGCAGGTGGGGGCTTTGACCGCGGTTTGACCGCGGTTTGACTGCGGTTTGACGGCATGCGTGGCCCGCTTGTGGGGGTGCAGCAGCGAGGCAGTGCAGCGCAGCCACACAGTTAACCGACAGCCGCACGCACAAACTATGACACCCGCCGTGCATGCAAACACTCGGCTCGCAACCGCGCGCCACGCAACCGCAAGACCCGCATTTACAAGGCTCACGACCGCACGGCCCGCAACCGCACGCAGCGGCCTCGAGGCCGACCTGGCAGATGCGGTCCTGTCCTCCAGGGCGCGCGCCGTCGATTCCATAGTCACCCAGCTCGCCGCCTTCATCGAGCTCGCGGACGCCGCGTTCAACAAGCTGGGCCTGCCGCAGCGCAGCCAGGTGTACGTGCAGGTGGGGCGCTGCGCCGCACGCGGGCGGGCGGGCGGGCGGGCGGGCGGGCGGGCGGGCGTGCGTGCGTGCGTACGTGCGTGCGTGCGTGCGTGCGTGAGTTCGGGCAGGCGGGCGGGGGGGCGGGCGGGCAGCGGGCACACCCTCGGAAGCGCACACACGCCGCATGCAAACCGCACCCATGCAAACCGCACCCATCCAAACCCATCCATCCAAACCCATGCGCCAACCCCAGGCCTCCCTCTTCCGGCTCTACGAGCTCGCCGCGCTGGCCACCGCCGCCGCCGGCGAGGACCAGCCGCGCCTGCTTGAGCTGCTGGCCGCGCTGGCCGGGGAGGTGGCGCCTGGCGGGGAGGAGCACTTTTATTGGGCGCGGCGTTATAGGTGGGGGGCAGGCGGCGCCCGCGCACACCTGCGCGGCGGCTCGTTTGACTTGAACAATTGAGATGCGTGCCGTGCATGAGGCGTGCGCAGTCGCTTTCCACAGCACGCGCCCTCGCGCACCAATCCTGCGCGCGAGAGGGGGGTGCCAAAGCCCATGCATGACTGCGCGCGATCCACGCGCATGCGCAGAGGCGCATGTGCGGAGGCGCATGCGCATAGGCGCATGCGCAGCGAAAACGGGCCGCCTTTGGCAACCGCCCCCCCACAGGGCCGCCGTCGAGGAGGGCGAGGGCGAGGAGGGCAGGATGGACGGCGCCCTGCGCCAGGCGGACGCCACCTGCGGGGCAGCCGCCACCGCGCGGTACGGGCAGCTGCCGCGGCAGCTGTACCGGCGGCTCATGGCGGCGGCGGACGCGGCAGAGGCGGCGGAGGGGGAGGAGGGGGAGTGGGACGAGGACGAGGAGGGCGGCGGCGCGTGAGGGTTGCATCATTGCATGGCGAGGGCGCGTGTGCGCATAGGCTTTTGCGCTCGCGCATAACTCCATTTATGTAAGCCCGTGCTGGCCTTGGGGACGCTGTTGGCAGTGGCCGGGGTGGCGGACAGCGTGTGACAGTGATCACAGCTGCCCGGCAGCTGCTCGACGGCTGACCGCGCGCGCACGCGCCGCGTTGCCTTCCCGACCGCGTTGCCTCGCCCTAGCTTCATAAGTCGCGCCAAACATCACGTGGACTCTCTCTTTCCAGAACAGAGGGCCCAGCTGTCGCGGCAGACGCGGCTGGTTCGCGGAGTCACATGTCGTCCGCCCGCGCTCCCAGCGCCTTCAAGCGGCAGGAAAGCTCCATCATCAACGCCATAGACTTCCTGAAGGTCCGAGTCCCGAAGCCTGTGCTGTCCCGCAGCGACGGGGGCCGCGGCACGCGGCAGAGCGTACCCGCCGCCCGGTGGTTGCCCCAGCAGCTGAGCTCCGGCCCCCGGCCCAGAACGCTCAACGGCCCCCACCCCACCGCCCGCCGCCCCGTCCAAACAGCAAAAGCAGGAGGGGGCGCGGCGGGAGAGGGCGCAGGCCCCCGCCTGCGAGCCGCCTCCGGTCGGTGTTTGGGACGCGGCTAGGCGGGAGGTCGTTCCACCACCGCCCCCAGCAAGCAGCCCCGGTGTCGGCTCCCCCCCGGCAGCCGGGACCCCCAAGCAGCCCTCCCCCAACACCCTCACGCCCCTTGAGGAGTGGCGGCAGCACCAGACGAGCCTGGCAGTCCAGCCCGTCGCCGCCGCCGCGGTGGCCGCCGCCGCCGCCGCGGCCGCCGCGGCGGAGGCCGCCGCGGCAGCGGCGGCCGCGTCGGCGCCAGCCTCCCCCGGCAAGCCGCCGGCCCGGCGGCGCCCCAGCTACCTGCTCGTGTCTATCCCCGCAGTTTCAGATCTGTCATCCGCCTCGGCCGCGGCCTGCTGCCCCTCGCCGACGCCGGCGGCGGACGCCGTGCTCGCGAGCCTGCTGCGCTTCCAAGCAGAGGGCGTCGAGCCCGACCTCCCCCCGGCGCCCCCGGGGCGCGGCTCGCCATTGGTGGCCGCCGCCGCGGCCGCCGCTGCGGCCGCCGCTGCGTACCCGCCCGCCGCTGTGACGCCGACGGCGGGCGCCGCCGCGCGCGGCGGCGGCGGCGGCAGCTTGCCAGGTGTGCTACGGAAGCCTACAGCGGCAGCGGCGCTGCAGCCAGCCAAAGGTGCTGGCGGCGGCGGCGGCGGCATTGGGGCGGCCGCCCCACCCGCACTGAGCAGCTGCCGGCGGCCGCCGCCGCCCTCACCGACCCCGCCGCCCAAGCCACGGTCCAGCCTGCGGCGCTGCAGCAGCGCCGACGGCGGCCCAGCGGCGCCGCCGCCAGTGCTGCCGCCGGGCGGCGGGGGCGGGGGCGGGGGCGGACTGTCGAGCCTGGGGGCGCGCGGCAGTCCGGGCGGACTGGGGCGGCGGCTGGCCTGGGACGAAGAGGTTGAGACGCAGTCCGGCAGGGGCTGCCACGTGGCAAAAGGCAGTCCGCAGGACGATTCCGTCGCCTGCCTGCTGGCGGCGTCGGCTGGGAAAGGGGCGCCCACGCAGTCCCTCGGCGGCGGCGGCGGCGGCGGCGGCGGCGGCGGCGCCGCAGGCGGCGGGCAGCTGCAGCAGGGTGCGCGCGCCGCCGCGCGGCCGCGGCGGCTGGCGGGGGACGCAGCGGCGGCAAAGGCGGCGTGGCTGAAGGTTTACCTGCGGGAGGTAAAAAAGGCGGCCAGTTGACCGCCGTTTGACTTTTTACTGCAGGATCATGTCAATCCGGAGTCGCCGGCCGCCTGCGCTCTTGCCAACGCTTGTGCTGTGCTGACCTCAGTGACCTGTAATGTGCAATGCATGCCCTGCCTGCTGGCGTGCCTGCTCAAACCCGCACCGCGGTCAACTAACCCTGTTGACTGACGGGGCTGTTGTACATTGGTGAGGGGCAGGCGACGGCAGCTTCGGGCGTGCCGCGCGACGGTCAACGCCGCTTTCAGAGACTGCAGGCTTGATGAGCAGGCCAGCCCAACCCCAAAGCTCCGGTTCACAGCAGGCAGGGCTTCGGGCTTTGCGCATCGCCCCAAGTCTTTTGTGTCAAGGGCGGCGTTTAGGGCTCAGCGTTCATTACACGGATACCTTCGCAAGATCACAAGTCGAATCTGATAAGTTGCCGGCCCGGCAACTGCGCTCTTGCGCAACCCCAAACCTGTAGTGTGCAGCGCACGCCCTGCCTGCTGGCGCGCCCGCTGAAACCCGCACCGCTGTCACCTAACCCTGGCTTGACGGGGCTGTTGTGGATTGGCGAGAGGCGACGGCAACAGCTCACGTGTAAGTCCCCAATTCCTGCAGGCTGGTGCCTGGGATCAGTAACCCCTCCGGCGTGTGCCGAGGGATGCAGAATTCCGAGAGGGCCGGGGCAGACCGGCTTTACACATCCCAAACATTTGGGGGCAGGGTTGCGCCTGGTTGAGCCTGGTTTGGCTGGGTTGTAGCAACCTCAGCCAAGGGGCTGGTTGCCGCCACCCACTGGGGGGCACGCGCTGCTGCAGCTCCGTCAAGGCGCGCCCCGGCAAGGGAGGCCGCTTGCAACCACGCCAGCAGCCGCCTGTGGCGGCCCCCGCGGCGGCGGCGGCGGCGGCTCCGCCGCGGCCGCGAGCGCCGCGGACTGGGCGGCCGCCTTTGAGGCGGTGGACCACGGGTCAGCCGCCGCGGCCTCCGCCCACGCGGCGCGCTTCTGGGCGGTGAGAAGCCCGCCGGCCGCCGAGGCGGCGCACGGCGGGGCGGCGATGGGGACGTTTGCGTCTGCGTTGTTCCTCCCGGTCCACAGTGCATCCTGGACCCGGGGCATGCCCCAGTACCTGTCCCCTGCGCGGCGGTTAGTTGCATGGGGTTTGCATGAGTGGGGTCGCATCGGGTTGCGGGCGCGGCCGCGGCGCGAAAGCGCGCAGCGTCCCGTGCGCCGCTCGCAGCGTCCCGTGCGCCGCACGCGCTGTGGTCAAAGCGGCAGCCAGGCCCCTCGCCTGAGAACGCCAGCGAGTTGAGCGTCGACCAGTAGCATGCTTGCGGCTCGGCGGGGCTGCCGGCAGTGATGGGGTCGAGCCGCAGCGCGCGGGGCGCGGCGCGGCGCGGCTCGGGCTGCGGCGGCGGCGGCGGAGCGCGCGCGCGGCGGGGGCCCCGCACGGCCGTCTGCTGAGGCGCTGCCTGCACCTCCGGCTGCGCGGATAGCCGCTCTTCGTACCAATTGCCAAGCAGGACGCCTCCCGGCTCGCGGAGGTACGCGTTGCCGGGCATTTGGCCGCGGTTTCGGCGGATTCAGGTCAAATGCGGGTCGCGCGTTTTGTGCACATACCGGTATGGGGTGGCTTGTGGCGTGGAAACGGTCGCATTTGAGAGCTTCATTTGAGAAAAATTCGACGGAGCAACTGAGCAGCTGCGCGCGGCTGGCGCTACCGCAGTGGCACAGTCCACCGAGCCGCCCTCGTCGCTTGGACTCAATCCAGGACCCCAGATACGCGGTGCAGGGCCCCACCTGGACGTCCGCCAGAGAAAACCCGAAGGAATTGCATGGCGACGCCGGCCTCCGGTGCGTGGGCTGCGCAACCGCCGGGCCCATCAGGCCCTTGCCGTGCTGCAGGGGGCCCCGCCCGGCGCCGGGTGAGCGAGGCCCCGGGCCGGCTCAGGCGATGCTGCAGCACGGCAAGGGCATGGGCCCCCGGGCGGCGGCGGCGACGGCTCGTGCGCGACCTGCGGCGGCGCTACAGCACCCGTGCGTGCGTGGGCACGAGCGGGGAGGGTTTTGCTCAGCATGCGCACTCAAGCCCTGTTTCGGCCCGGTGGACCGCCCCCTCGCGCCCAGCAGCCAGCGCCGGTGCGCAGGTGGGTGTGGTCTGCAACACAGATAGATGGAGAGGCGGCGCGGATGTGGAGGCTCTGGTGGGTCACGAGTCGCACACGCAGCGCGGCGGAAGTATCGGGCGTGCCGCGCGCCGGTCAACGCCGCTGACTGCGGCTTGATGAGCTGGCAAGCCCGCCCCCCCAAAGCTCCGATTCAGGCAAGCAAGGCTTCGGGCAGAGGCGCATGGACTCACAGTGAGCGAGGCGCGGCAGCGAGGACCCGCCGATTCGGCCGGGCATGTGCGCGCGCGCGCGTGGGCGCCAGGCGGCCGAGCCCCTTGAGCCCCGGGCGCCCGCGCCGGGCCGTCCCGGCCGGGCGCGCCGACTCCCGGCACGACGTGCGCCTTTGTCTCCATCGCTTGCGCGGCGCGGAGCGGCGCGGGGGGAGTTCCGAAGAGGGCCGATTGGATTTTGCGCCTCCCCTTTTCCTCCCTGCGCCATCGCATGGCTCGAGCCAGTTGTCAATGGTCACGAAAATGCGAAAGCAGAACTTTTACGCGCTCCCAGGCGCGCCATCGATCGATTTCACCCCGCAATCGCCAGCGCCGGAGGGGCCGGTTCTCGCCAGGCGGAGGCCCCGCGAGGCCCCGCGCCGGCTTAGGCGATGCTGCAGCACGGCAAGGGCATGATGGGCCCGGCGGTTGCGCAGCCCGCGCACCGGAGGCCGGCCTCGCCCTGCGCTTCGTTTGGGTTCTCGCTGGCGGACGTCCAGGTGGGGCCCTGCACCGCGTATCTGGGGTCCTGGATTGCGTCCAAGCGACGAGGGCCGCGCTGCGGCCCGGTCCGGGCCCCGCACCGCGCCCCCGGGGCTTGGCTACTTCGCGGGCGCAAATCTCCGCGCCCCCCGCACCCCCGCGCAGGCCATGTCCACCGGCTGCACCTTCTCCGCGGCCCAGATGTCCTCGATGGACAGCGGCATGCGCTGGGCGGCCGCGGCGGGCGCGCCGGAGCCCGCGCCCGGGCCCGGCAACGCCGCCGACCGCCATGCGGGCGGCGGCGAGGGCCCCGCCTGCGGCGCGGCCAAACAGCAGCTCCTCGGCTGCGGCAGCGGCGCCGCGGCCTGCGGCGAGGCCGAGCGCACGCCCAGCGGCTCGCTGACCGCGACGGCCACGGCGGCGGCCCTTATCGAGGCGGACGCCTTCCTGCGCCTCCGCCAGGGTGGCCGCACCACCGGCGCGTTCGCGCCGCTGCCCGGCCCGGGCCCGCCCGCGCCGCCCCGCCCGGCCGCGGGCCTCCGCTCGCGCCCCGGCAGGGGCGCCGCGGCGGTCGCGCGCGCACCCGCGTCGGCGCAGCGGCCGCCGCGCGGCGCGCCGCCGGGCCGCGTGGGCGCGGACGCCATGCGCGCCGCGCTGGGCGAGCGCGGCTTCTACCTGGCCAGGGCCATGATCCTGAAGCAGCAGGAGGCCTTTCAGCAGCAGCTGTTCGACCTGCACCGCATCGCGCGCACGCAGGCGCGGCTCGCCGCCGAGCTCGCCGCGCCGCACGCCGAGGCGACGGCGCGGTTCGCGGCAGAGGCGGAGCAGCTGCTCGCCGGCGGCCTCGGCGGCGGCGGCGGCGGCGGCGGTGCGGCGGCGGAGGCCGGCGGCAACGGCGGCGGCATGGCGCGGCGGCCGCAGCCGCAGGCCGCGCACGAGCCGTCGCCGCCGCCGCCCGGCGGGCCGCGGCCCGTCGACGGCGACGACCGCGGCGCGCGCGCGGTCGCGTCGCTGCCGGTGCACGTGGGCCTGATGCTTAACCTGCCGTCCCGGCTGCGCGCGAGCGTGAGCGCGACCAACGGCGCGGAGCGCGCGGCCGCGGCGGAGCACTATTGGGCGCCGCGGCTGACGCCGGGCGTGCGGCGGCCCGTCGCGTCGCGGCGGCCCTCCTGCGGCGCGACCGGGCGGCGGCCGGCGGCGTCTGTTGACACTACCGTGGGCCAGCCGCCGCGGGGCACCGCCGCCGCCGCCGCGGCAGCAGCAGCAGCGGCAGCAGCGGTGCTGGCGCCGGCGCCGGCGGCTTCGCAGCAGCGCGCAAGCCAGCTGGCGGCCGCGGCCGCGCCCGCGCGGCGCGGCTCTTGCGTTTCGGGCCGGCTGCCGCCGCCCGGCGGCGCCGCGCCCAGCGCGAGCGGCTGCAGCAGTGGCGTGATCAAGCCGCGCGCGCTGCCCGCCTCGGCGCGGCCGCCCCTGCCCCTGGCAGAGCTCAGCGCGGGCGCCGCGGCGCTGCCGCGCGGCTCCGCCGCGCCCAGCCGCAGCGGGGGTGTGGGCCCGGCCGCGTCGGCCGGCGCGGCGCAGGCTGCGTCCTCCGGCCGCGCGCCCGCCCGCGCCGAGCCGCCCCGCGGCGCCCGCGGCGCCGGCGCCTGGCCGCCGCCCGCGACGGCCGCCGCCGCGGTGTCGGCGCCGGCGGTGGCGCTGTGCGCCGCGCCGGCGCTCGCCTCTGGCGGCGTGCCGCGCCCGTTTGCGTCGCTGCAGCTGCCGGCTATGTCCCTGCAGTTCTCCGGCGGCTCGGCCGCGCCGTCGATCAACCCCTTCCGCCCCGCGCCGCAGCTGCAGCCGCTGCTGGCGTCGCAGCTCCTGGCCGGAGGCAGCGCGGGCGCGCCGTTTGGCCCCGCGGCCTTCGACCCCCACTCTTATTGGGTGCAGAAGCACTTTGGCTCCACCGCCACGGGGGCGCCGTCCGGCCCCTCGGCCGCGCCGTCACGCGGGGCGGGGCCCTCCGCGGGGGCGCCGGCGCCGTCGGAGATGCCGCGGCGGGGCGCGGCCGCGCCCGCGGCGACGGCGGGCGCGCCGCCGCCGCTGCATTGGTGGCAGGACGCGCGGGCGGTGTTTGGGGACGGCCCCGGTCTGATCGACCCCAACACCCTGCCGGACGCCTCCGCGCCCCCGCCGCCGCTGCTGCGCGCCGGCCCCGGCGTCGGCGCCGCGGCCGCGCTGCCTGGCGGCGAGGCGAGCGGCGGCGCCGACTCGGGCACCAGCTGCCACGACGACGCCGCGCCCGCGCCGCGCGGCGCCGGTGCCGGCGCGGCGGGCGGCATGCCGCCGCCGTCGGGCGCGCCCGTGCGCGGCTCTGCGTTCCGCGCCGTGGAGCGCCGCGCGCCCCCGAAGCAGCGCGGCAGCCGCGTGCTCAGCAGCCGCCCCTCCAAAATGGAGTCTGTGGATTCCGACGCCCGTGACCCCAGCGGCGCCCGCGGTGGGCACAAGCGCAGGCGCGGCAGCGGCGGCGGCGGCGGCGGCGGCGGCGGCGAGGGCAGCCAGCGGACCGACGGCAGCGCCTATGCGTCGGCGGCGGCGGGCATCCTGCTGTCGCTGTCGTCTGGGGGCTGAAGAGCCGGCGCGCCGGCCGCCGCGCCGAGGGCGCGCGGCCGGCGGCGGCGTCCTCCTCCGGCCCCGAAAGGGGCGACGCCAGCAACGCCCGCTCGCGCGCGCCCGGCGGTCCCGCCGGCGCCGCGCGGCGCGCGGGCGCGCGGCGCCGCCGCGGCCTGCCTCCCAGGGCCGGCCCGGCGGCCGCGCGCCCCCGCCGCGGCCTGTCGCTCCCAAAACTGTGGGGTTTCCCCCTGAATTTGCTTCCCGGCTTGTCTGGGGCAAAGGGCAAGATGTACAAACCACACCAAACCCCCACGGCCTCCATCCCGGCAGCACATTTTTCCTTTTCAAGTCCTTGGCGCGCCCGAAAGCCACGGGCCGAGCCGCGGCCGGGCCAGCAAAGCGTGCCCCAGCCCGCGCACCCCGCCGTCCCCGCTTTGGGTGCCAACACTGCCGTATGCGCGCTCGCCAGAGCGCGCCGCCCCAGGGCGCGCGACCCACGCTTGCGAGCAGCACGTTCGGTTGACTCCCTTGCGCCGCGCGCGCCCGCGCCGCGCCGCGCCGCGCCGCATCGCCCCTCGGCCTGCATGCAGTTCCCGCCTCGATTGCGGGGCTTTCCGCCGCACCGCGCGCTCCTCGCGCGCATTTGCCGGGCCGACAGCCGCGTTTGCTGCGCGGCGCCCTCCGTTTGCACGCGCCCGTCCGCTGCGGGCCTCTGTTCCCCTCGAAACGTTTGCAGCAGGCAGATTTTTGATGCGGCCGGCCCCGGCGCCCTTCCAGCGGCGGCCGGGGCCTTTGCCCCACGCTCTCCAGAGCCGCGCGCGCGCCCCCCGCCGCGCGCCGGGCTCGCACCCGTGCACGGCTTGAGAACCCATCCCCTGCCCCCCATGGAAACCCAGCCGTGAACCAAGACCGCCCTTTTCACCCATCGGTTGCGCGCGCCCCCCCCCTTTTTTCTGCCACGCCGCCATTCGGCCGGCGTCAACGCTCCCCGCCCCGCCCCGCCCCGCCCGGCCCGAGCGCTCCGAATCAGCGCAAACGGCGCGGCGCGGGGCGAGGCAAGCGGCGCCCCTGCTGGCCCCCTTGCCGGGCCCCAAAGCAAGCCCCCAACCTGCCTCCCCGCCTCCCGCAACCTCGGCGTGCTTTGCTCCCCCGCGCAAGTAACCATGAGCGTTGGACTGACTGTCCCGGGGTCTTTGGCAGTGCTGGGGGCACGCCAGCGCGGCACGCCAGCACAGGCACAGCATGCCAGCACGGCACACAGGCACAGCCAAAAAGCAGCTGCTGCGGGCGTTCGAACCGGGCGCCAGCTCAGCCACACCCCAGCAGACCGGCCGTTACCGAACGCCCCTTGGGGGCAGTGGCCGACTGCAGGGGCGCCTGCGCCGGCCAGGAGCGTGCGGGCCGGGCCAGCCGGCGGGGGTGGAGGGAAGTGGGGGCGGGTAGGGCACAGATGGGGTGAAACGCCAAAGCAAGCGGGGGGGAGGGGGCTGGGGAGCGTGCGGGTGGGGTGGGGCGTCGAGGTAAGCCAAAGCAGTGTGAGCGCCCGGCGCTGGGGGAGGCGCGCCGCGGGCGGGGGGGCTGCCGAGGCGCGCGCACAGGGGTGCGTGCGGCCGACGATCCGCACGGGACGTGCGTGCGGGGGAAGAGGGGGGGGGTTGCGTTTGCCAATGCCCGGCGCTGGAGCGGGGCCAACGGGACGGCAGGGCCTGCTGCCCTGCTGCCCTTTGCCCACGGCAGCTGCCTTTGCGAATACCTGATCTGATGCGATGGCGGAGGCCGTCTCAACCAACACGCGCCGAAAAGCGGTCACGCCATCTCATACCCAACCACATCCCAGCTGTCGGCGGCCGCCGGCGCGGCGGCCTTGCGGGCGGCGGGCGGCGGCGGCGCGGCCGCGGCCCCGGCGGGGGCCGTCTGGTCCTTTGCTTGCGCGGCCCGGGCGTCCGCGGCGGGCCCGTCGGCGGCCGCGGCCGCCGCGGCCCCGCGCGGCGGCGGCGCCGCGCGGCGCGCGCCACGGCCGCGACGAGCAGCGCGGCGGCGGCTGCGGCGCCCGCGGCCGCGGCGCCGGCCCCGGCGGCGGGCAGCGCGCGGCGGGGCGCGGCGGCGGCCGCCTCGGATGCGTCTGCATCGGACGCGGCTGCCTCGGACGGCGCGTCATCTGCCTCGTCGGTTTCGTACTCGATGCAGCTGCTCACGGCCGCGGCGTCGCCCTGTTTGTTTGTTTGTTTGTTTGTTTGTTTGTTTGTTTGTTTGTCGCGTTTCATGGTCTCTCACAAGGCAGGCATGCACCCATCCGCATTCCATTTCTCATTTCACACTCATCACCCCGCAACCCGCCGCTGCGGCACGCATCGCTGCGGTGTGCGCAGGCAACATGCAGCCCCATGCGCCGCCCCATGCACCCCCCCGGCGACAGTCCCCGGCCCCCCCCCCACCGTGGCGGCCGCCGCGTCAGCCGCGCCAGGCCCGCGCTCAGCCTTCCGATCCGCGACAGTTTTCGTCATGCCGCCGAGCCAGCCGGCCCCGGCGTCGGGCGCAGCGGCGGCGTCGGCGTCGGCGGCGCCTTCGTCAGGCTTGCGCGCCGCGCGCGCCTCAGCCAGGTCCGCCAGGACTTTGGACTTGCTGGTGCGGGGCGACATGGCGTTATGACACGGTTTCGGGTGCGATCAGCGCGAGAGAGGCCGGCTAGAGGCTGTGGGGGCGAGGCCGCGCGATCGGTCAAGGTCCGGGGTGGCGGGTGGGTTGTTGATCGTCAGCGGAGGCGCCAAAGCTCGAGGATGGAGTGCCAAAATGATCGAATGATCGGTGTAAACACGCGGAACACCTCCTGGATCGGTTGACGGCGGCGAGAGTCGGCCGCGTTCCTGGCTCCACATCATCAGGCGCGGCCAAGCCCCGGGAGCACAAACGGCTGGCCCCCGCCTGGGCTGCCACAACCCATCGCACACATCTGGAAGGCGCGGCGGATCGCATGGCGTCATTACAGGTCGGCGGCATCATCACCCAAAGTCCGGCGGGCGGTCTTCGTCACCTGCGCGGCCGCCGCCCGCCGCCGCCGCCGGCTCCGCCTCGTGCCCCGCCGCCCCGCCCGCGGCCGCCGCCACGACGCGCGCCGCCAGGTCGGCGCGCCCCAGCCGCCGCAGCCCCCAAACCAGGTCTGCCTGCTGCTTGGGGCTGATGCCGGCCCCCGCCCCCGCCCCCGCCGCCATGGGCGGCGCGCCCGAGCCGTCCCAGCCGCGCAGCGCGCGCGCCTGCTCCTCCGCCGCGGCCGCGGCGGCGTCCGCGGCGGCCTCGCAGAGCGCAGCGACCGCGGGCGGCACCGGCGGGGCCGGGCCGGCGCCGCCGCCACCACCCGCCCCCTCCGCGGCGGCGGCACAGCCCCACACCGCGTCGGCCAGCGCGCCCGCGCCCGCCCCCGCCGCGCCGCCGCGCCGCCCGCCGCCCCGCCGCGCCGCCGCCGCGCCCAGCGCAGCGGCGCTCGCGAGCGCGGCGAGCGCCGCCGAATCCCACCGGCGCAGCTCCCCGAACGCGCGCGCCGCGGCCGCCGCCTCCTCCGCCCGCCACGCGCCCGCCGGCGGCCCGCACACCGCGCGCCCGAGCTTGCGCAGCACCCGCGGCGTCCGCAGCCCCGCGGCCGCGCAGGAGGACAGCAGCGACGCGAGCCGCGCCGGCGCGGGGCGCGCGCCGCCGCGGGACAGCCGGTCTGCCAGCGCGAGCAGCGGGGCGCGGTCCGGCAGCGGGCCCAGCGCGCACAGCGCGGCCAGCGCGTCGACCGCGCCGTCCGCCTCGGAAGCTTCCCCCCCGGGGTCAAACCGCCCCGGCAGGCGCGACAGCGGGCCGGCCGGCGCGTCTGCGGAGGGGTCCGGGTCCGCCTGCCCGGGGCCGCCGCCCAGCTGGCGCGCCCACCAGGCCTCAGCCTCTGCCTCTGGCCCTCCCCCCGCCTTGGCCGCCCTGCCCCCGCGGCCCGCCCCCGCGCCCGCCGCGGCGCCCGCGCCGCCGTCGAGCCGCGCGGCGAGCGCGGAGCAGAGCGACTCAGCGAGCGGCGCGCGCGCGGGCCGGAGCCCCAGCCGCGCGTACGCGCCGGCCGCGTCCGCGATTTCCCGGCAGTCCAGAAAGCGCGCCCCGGCCGAGAGCGCGGCGGCGAGGCCCTCCAAAAGGTCTTCGTCCCGCAGGCCGACGGCGGCGAGCGCCGCGGCGAGGCGCGCGGCGTCCCTAGCCAGGAACGCGCCGCCCGGGCCCTGCGCATTTGCCGCCGCCGCCGCCGCCGCTGCGTCTGATGCGTCCGCCCCGTCCCCGGCGCCGTCGCCGTCGCCGTCCCCGCGCACGCGCCCGCGCGCCGGCTGCGGCGCGAGCGCGCGCGCCGCCGAGGCGATCGCGAGCCACAGCGGGCGCTCCCGCCAGCCGAGGGCGGCGAGGGCGGCGGCGAGCTCGGCCAGCAGCTGCGGGCTGGTGGAGGGCAGCTTGGAGGCGCCCGCACGGAGGAGCTCCTGCGGTTAGTGTTTGTTTGGAGGGCGCGGGCGCGGGCGCGTTTCGGTGCTGTCCAGTTACCCGTTTCCGCAGGCGCGCGGTTGACCAAAGGCGCGTGGTTGACCAAAGGCGCGTGGGTGACCACTGGACAGCGTTTGTGTGCCCTAAACCCCTAAAGAGCAGCCTCGCGGCTCGGCCGGTCGCTCTTAGGGTTTGAGCGCCCCCCCCCCCCCCACCTGCGCCAGCCGGTCTATGAGCTGCGGCGGCACCGCGGCGCCGCAGCGCGCCGAAACGACGATCAGCTGCGCCGCGCGCTCCCCGTCAATGAGACGCACCTTTTTCATTTGGGAGGAGGCGTTTGGGGTGTGGGGTTGAGGGGGTTTGGGGTGAGAGGGTTGCGGGAAACCAGGGCCTTGCACATTGAACCCACTCGGCCGGCAGTGCCCAAAGCCCCAAACTGGGTTCAACCCCATTGGTCCCCAAACCCACCAGCCGGGAGTCTGCCATGTCAGGGGTGAGCTGCGCCAGCAGCGCTGCGATTTCGCGAGATGCATCGGCGTCGGGGCGCCACCCGGAGACGAGCCTTTGGGGGGTGGGGGTGGGGCGGTTGGTGGGGCTTGCTCGGGCGGCGCGGGGGCGCGGCTGCTGGCGGAATCGCGGTCAACAGTCAACTGCGGTCAACCCGCCGCGCCAGACAACGGCCAGCGGGCCAGGCCGCGCGCCTGCACTCGCGTTTTCCCCAACGGAACCGCGTTTGAGAAAAGAAGGTTGTTAGAAGCCCTCCGGGGCGCCGCTGCGCGCACCTGTAGTAATAAAGCCTCGCCACCCTCATGAGCATGCCCGCGCCGTGCTTCGGCCGCCACAGCGCCGGCGCGACGCGCACGCGCCGGTGCAGGTCCGCCAGCTGCCGGGGCCCGAGGGCGTGGCGGATGCGGAAGGTTATGCGCCGCATCGGCGTGTTGGGGACGCCGCCGGGAAGGACGTCCCGGCCGGCGTCTCGGTAGGGGTTGCGCCGCGCGCCGGCGGCGGCGGCGGGGGGCGGGGCGCGGCGGGGGGGCGGCGCGCGCGGCGCGGCGGGGGGCGGCGGGGGCGGGGCGAGGCGGGTCCGCGGCCGTGGGGGCGCGGCCGGGGCAGGGGCGGCGGCGGCCGGCCAGCCGCGCCTGGGGAGGGAGGCGGTGGTGGTGGTGTTGGGGGGAGGATGCGCTGCTGCAAATTCAGGCGGCGCAGCAGCAGCGGGAGCGGGCAGCAGCAGCGGGAGCGACAGCAGCAGCAGCGGCGCGCGGGCGCGGCGGCGCGCACCTCATCATGAACGTCTCCAGCCCCATGGGAGCGCGGCAGAGGTATGTGCGCGTGCTGGAGGTTCTAATTGACTGGCCGCGAGGGGCTCATTTGCCCGGGACGCGCGGCGGCGACCGTCCCGGCGAGATCTGGGCTGCGCCTTCGTGTCTTCCCGGGTGCGATTGTTTCTCTGGAGGTATGTGGAGCCGTTTGAACCGGCCGGGACCGCGTTCGGCCATGCTTCAGGTGTGCCTGGTGACCCGTCAAAGAACGGGCCTCCACGGGCAAAGCACCGCCCCCCACCCGCGTGTGGGTTCAATTTCGTGCGGTTTCCTCCTTTCTCCTGCCAGCCGGCACCGTTGCCCTGCTCGCAGAGAGGTGCGAGCCTCGCACCGCAGCTCGCCACAAAAATCCCAGCTTGCCCCGCCAGCAAGATGCGGTCGCAGCTCCGCACCGGGGGCAGGGCCTCGCCCTCTTGCAGGATCCCTGCCGCGGCCGGCTCTGGTGGGTGCACGCGCGCCGGGCGGCCGGGCGAAGCGCCGCGCGCCGCGCCAGCGCCCGGACCCCCCCCCCCCTCGCGCGCCGCTGCCAGCGCAGCCACCCGTCTGGCACGGAGGAAAGCGTGCCCTGAGGGCTGCAACGGCTCAGCGCGAGGCAGCCCGCTTGCCGGCTCGAGACGCTCTCGCCTCTCGCCCCCGCCGCCGCCAGGCCGCACCGCCGCCGCCGCCGCCGCCGCCGTGCCCTGCCGTGCCCAGGCGGAGCGCGCGGCCGCCGCCGCGCAGCAGGAGCCCCCCCAGCAGCCGCCCGCCGCCGTCGGCCGCCGCGCCGCCTTCGCCCGCGCCGCCGCCGCCGCCGCGCTGCTCGCCGCCGCCGCGGCGCCGGCGCCGCCCGCGGCGCGCGCCGAGGCGGCCGAGGTTGCGGCGCCGGCTGCGGGAGGGGCGTCCCTGACCCGCTACGAGGATGCCGAGGGCTTTGCCATTAACGTCCCCGCGGGGTGGGGCCAGGGCGAGGGCCAGCTGTCCGGAAACTCCTCCTTCACGGGTGCGCCGCCGCGCCGCCGGCCGCCGGGGGGTGGTTGGTGCTTTGCCCGGGGTCTGCTGCGGCAGCGCGCGCGGTGTGGCAGCGCGCGCGCGGGGGTGCGGGGCGAAGGGAGGCCCGGGCGCTGGGGGCCCGGGCGAGAGCGACGCGCAGCGGCGCTGGGGACCCAGACCACAACGGTGAAAAAGCGACAAGCCCCCTCAACCTGCCCCCTCGCCGCCCCTGTCACCAAGCCGCCCGCCCGCGCGCCCTCCCCCGCCCTCCCCGCCCTCTGCCCGGAAACCCCCCCCAGGCGCCACCGGCTCCCGCCGCACGCTGGCATGGTTCCCGACAGACGGCTCCGCCAGCCCCTCCGACGTCAACGTCACCATCACCATCACCAACACGAGCCTCGAGTTTACTAAGCTCGGCAGCTTTGGCAACGCGACCGCGTTTGGTCAAAACATGGTCAACAGCATGGACACTTCCTTCTTCGCGCGCGCCAAGAAGGGCGCGGACAACCCCGACATTCAGGCGCGTTTTCCTTGGGGGGGGGGTGGGGGGGTTGGGCGGGGCCTTGCCCCAAGCCCCTTTGGAACCCTTTAAGCCCCTTCAGAACCGCCTATGGAGCACTCTCAAACCCCTGGAGCCGTCTCAAACCCTCTGGAACCTGGTGATTAGTAACAGAAGGGCCGCCCTCCAAATCCCCCGCCCCACGCGCAGGTGGCCAAGCTGCTGGACGCCAACGAGCGCAACGATATGTACTGGGTGAGGGGGGGGGTTAATGGTTTGGGGGTTTGGGGTTTTGGTGTCGAGGGTTTCGGGTTTGGGGTTGAGGTTGTGGGGTGAGGTTGTGTCACGCAACTCGTGTGCGGTTGGTTCGTTATCGAAGCCCCAAACCCGACTGCACAAGTCGACCAGAAACCGCCAAACACTGCCCAACCCACCCAAACCCACCCAAACCCACCCAAACCCACCCAAAAACCACTCCAAAACCGCCCCCAAACCACCCAAAACCGCCCCAACCCCCCCCCCCCAAAGATCGAGTACACCGTCCAGAAGCCCGCCCTGGAGGAGCAGGCGCGCCACCTGCTGTCTGCGGTGGCGCTGGGCTTCAACGGCCGCTACAACCGCCTCATCACGGTGCGCCTGGTCATTATGCAGGGTTTGAAAGCGATTCTCACTCCCAAGGGAATGCCCCCTGGTAGCCCGCATGGGGCCGCTGCCATGCGCCGCGCCGCCATAACATGACTCTGAGCTGCCGGCGCTCGAAAACCTCCAGCGCTCGAAAACCTCCCAAACAAAAACCTCCCAAACAAAAAACCTCCCGAACACCCCCCCCTTGCAGGTGACCGCGCAGTGCCGGGAGGAGCAGGTTGAGTCATACACCCCGCTGTTCAAGCAGATGCTCGGCAGCTTCACGCCCCCGAAGCGGCAGGTGCTGTAGGTCGACCTACGGCGCGATCTGGGACGGCGGGCGGCCAGATCTGGTGCCGCGTGGTGAGCTCTGAATCAGGGCCTGGCGCGCCGCGTGTTTTGGGACGAGGCGGCGCCTTTTACCGTATTGTGAGGCGGGCGCAGCGAGAGAGGGGCGCAACAATTGAAGCTCAAAACCGGAGCGAGCCCCGCGGGGTCGGAGAGGTGTAGAATGAGGCGCGTGGTTTGCCGGCCGCCGCGCCTGTGCGGGCGGCGCGTTTGGTTTCGTTCGAGCGCATCGGGGTGTGAGCCCGTTTTCTTTCCCAGCGCGCTGCCTCGGCCGCCGCGGCGCGCGCCCACCTTTTGGCCGCGCCCGGCTCATGTGTAACGCGGCAGCTGTTCTTGAATTGCACGGAGGCGGGAGCGGCTGGGGTGTTCGGCGCACGCTAGATTGCGAGCGGCGCGGCAGCGCGCCCGGAGCGTCTGCACTCTGCAGCGCGTCCGCAGGCCTGCCGCTCCGACCGCGCAAGTTGCTGCGGCCCAGCGCGTGCGCCGGCTCATTCAAGTTCTCAGCGAGCGGCGATTTGCACGGCTTTTCACAGCGGAGAGCGCCTGCTGAACCCCTGCGCCCGCGTCTCGTGGCCAGTGCAGGCGCCCGTGGCCCCGTTCGCCCCGCGCGGGGTGCACGCAGCTCGCTAAAGGCGTTTGAGGCCTTGGGAGCGGGGCTTGAAAGGGCCCCGAGCGGCCTGCGCGTGTGCAGTGATCTGAGAGCAGCAGCGAGCAGCATGCTGAAGCGCGCCTCCCTCCAGGCCCTGCGGCATCTGCGGCCAAAGGGCGGCCACGGCTGGCCGGGCGGCTCCTTCTGGTCGGAGGGCACGCAGACGGGCCGCAACGGCTTCCCGTTCGGCGAGTCCCCGCCGCCGCCGGGGCAGGCGCGCAAGTGGGAGAGCTGGGAGCTTCCCACGTGAGCACCCGCGCCGACCAGCCCGGCCGCGCTAGCTAGCGCAGCGCATCGTGTGCAGCGGCAGCGGCTGTTGCGGGCCGGCTGAGGGCGCACGGCGCGGTAGCGTGCGGCGCGCCCCCCGCTCTGCCTCTCAATCCCCCCCCCACACCCCCCAAACCCACCCCAGCTACACCGCCCTCGGCACCGGCGCGCTGATGGCCTTCTTCATCGCCAACGGCCCCGACAACACGCTGCAGGCGTGGGCGCGGCCCATAGCGGAGAAGGAGCTGGCAGAGGAGGACGAGATCTTCGAGGCGTACGCCGCGGTGGGTTTCAACCCTTTTTTCTGAAGCTTTTGTTTACTGTGTGCAGTTGTGCGTGTGTGTGTGTGTGTGTGGTGCGATGTGAGTGGCTGTGGGTGTGCGTTTGTGTGCCGGTTGTGGGGTGCGTGTGTGGGTGCACGTGCAGCAGCGAAAGCCGCAGCAACCTTAGTCACCTCCCCTCCCCCCTCACCGCGCACCCCAGGACTCCGCCGCCCAGGAGGCCAAGGCCGCCGCGCTGCGCGCCGTGGGCAAGCACCCTGACAGGTGGGGGCCGCAGCGGGCCTTGGGGGGTTTGTCCTTCCCGTGCCGCCGCGGGAGGAGGGGGCCGCGCTCGCACCTGCAGCCGGGGCCCCGCTGCCGCGGCCGCTCCCACTGCTGCTGACCTGCTCCCGCTGCCGCGGCCGCGTGAACCGCCTCCCTCCAAGAACTGCCCCCCAAACCCCTCGAAACAGCTCCAACCCCTCC
This sequence comes from Raphidocelis subcapitata, assembly GCA_003203535.1. NCBI lineage: Eukaryota > Viridiplantae > Chlorophyta > Chlorophyceae > Sphaeropleales > Selenastraceae > Raphidocelis > Raphidocelis subcapitata. The sequence goes on along the minus strand of BDRX01000055.1, from coordinate 46,857 downwards.
CCCCAAATCCCTCAAAACCCCCCGAAAAACGCCTCAAAACCGCTTCAACCCCCCCTCCGCAAAACCTCGTAGGTACTACGACGCCGTGCTGATGCGCAACGAGTTTGAGGTGCTCAAGGCAAAGGCGGCGGCCTCTTGAGTGCTCGAGGCAAAGGCGGTTGCGGTCTGAGCCAGCGGCCGCCGTTAGCCCGCAAGCCGGCCCGAGGCAAAGGCGGCGGCGGCGTGAGCCTCATCAGCGGCCGGCGATCGCCCGCGAGCCGGCCGGCTTTTCGAGGCGGCTGCCGCGCCGGCAGACGCGCGCCTCTGGCGGTGCGCCCGGCGCGGTGCACCCGCGTGCGCGGCCGATCGCGTGCTTTTGGCGACTGGTTTGACTGGGCTGCCGCCCCTCCCCTTCCCGGCTGCGCGCCCGCCTCCACGGCTTATCTTCTTCCTCCCACTACCCACCCCTAGTTTTTCCCCGGCGCTCGACCACGCGCGCCCATCTGAAAATGTAACAACCCCGGCTTGCAATTTACTCAGTTGGGCTCCCGGGTTGAGGGTTCGATTCGCAGCGGGTTTAGAACAGTTTTTGGGGCGCATCACCTCCGCCCGCCACGGCCCCAGCACAGCGATTGTGCAGCAGCAGCCGGCAGAGCGGGGCGGCGCAATGGGGGAAGGCGCCGCCGCGCCCGCGCGCGCGGGAGCCGCACGGCGGCTCCACTCGGCCGCCGCCACCCCAAATGCGCCGGCCCGAAGGGGGGGCCGCCGCGGCCGCCGCCGTTGCCACCATGGGCGCCGCCCGCCGGCAGCCGCCGCCGAGGCGGCGCGCGGAGTGGGGGACGCCGCCCCGCGCGGCGCGGCGGGACCGGCTCCAATAGGCCCCCGCGGCTCGCGGACCGAGCCAGCCCGGCGCCCCGCTGCCGCCCCGCCGGGCCGGCCGGGGCGGCTGCGAGCGCGCGCGCGCGCGCGTCACTCCACGAGCCTCATCTCGCGCGCGCGCCCCTTGTGGAACTTTTCCTTGTGGTCGTCGTACAGCTTCTGCAGCGCCTCGCAGTACCTTTGGGGTTGGGTTAGGTTGTGGGGTTGGGTTGGTTGGTTTTGGTTGGGTTTGGTAGGGTTTGGTAGGGTTTGGTTGGGGTTTGTTGGGTTTGGTTGGGTTTGGTTGGGTTTGGGGGCAGTGTTTTGCGGGCTTGCGGCCTTGGCAAGGGCTGGCACAGTCGACAAAACAGTTGATAAGAGAGCCGAAAAAAGGCCCACCGTTCGTGGAGGCGTATGCCAGCTGGAACAGGGACAACAAAGCTGGAAACAAGGGCCGAAACCGCCGAAAAAGGGCCGAAAAGGGGCTGAAAAAGGGCCGGAAATGACTATGAAAGGCCCACTGTTCATGGAACGCGTCCACCAGCTTCTCCATTGGCATCTCGCTGTCGGGGGCGCCCTTCAGCAGCCTGGGGGAGGTTTCGGGCGGTTTTAGGCGGTTCGGGCGGTTTCGGGCTGTTTCGGGCGGTTTCGGCAGGCTCCGGGTTTGCGCACCGTGCGGCCCTTGGGGCGGCGCCTCGGCTCTTGCAGTGGCTGCTTGCGGAACTCGGCCCCCCCATCGCACTGGCGCCTGCCGCTGCCCTCGGGCCCGACCCCCCCCCCTCACCGGCCGATGTCGAATTCTAGGGGCGCCCCAACGACGACGTCCAGCGGCCGCGCGTGGGGCATCCAGCCGGTTTTGCCTTTGGGGGGGGTTTGGAGGGGGAGGGGTGTTGCCTTTGGGGGAGTGTGGGGTTTGGAGGGGGGGGGGGGGGGGGGGGGGGGTTAGTGAATGTTCGAAGGGAGGGGTGGGGCATCCAGCCGGTCTTGCCTTCCGGGGGGTGGGGGGTTTGGAGGCCCGTTGTTGCAAGGGGGTGTTGGAGGGTAGGAGGGTAGCTGAGAGAGTGGATTGGCAGCTGGGGGGGACAAAGGGACGGGCCCCCCGGAAACCCTAAACCCTAAACCTAAACCCTAACCAAAGCCCCACCGAAAACGAGGGACGTCCCCACCGCGTTGGGCAGCACAAAGCCCGCGGTGCTCTTCAGCAGCGCCTGCACGCGGGCGCGGAAGCTGCCGGGCGGGGTTGGCAGGATGTCGAACAGCTGCGGGGGTGGGGGCGGGTTTTTTTGGAGGGGGGGCGGTTGTTGGGGGCGGCATAGCGTGTTTTTGGTGCACTCGCACATGCAAAACATGTACAACACACACAATACAGTGCACACACACATCAATCACACGCACAGCGCACGCCAAAGGCGCGCAGGCGCCGGGCGGCCACCTCGTTCTCCCCAAAGCCGATGACGGGCACCAGGCGCGCGCCCGTGGTCAGCGCGATGCGGGCAAAGCCCTTGCGCCTCTTCAGCACCTTTGGGGGGAGGGCGGGCGGCGGCGGCGTTTCACGTGCGTTTTCAGAAAGCGGTTTCAGAAAGAAACAGAAAGGGCCTGTCGCGCTGTGCATGCCTTTTCGGGGGTTTGTTGACGGCTTGGAGGAGGTTGCCAATGGTTTTGTGGGCGGCAGCGGCGGCGGCGGCGGGGGCGGCGGCGGCGGCGGCGGCGCGGCAGCGCGCAAGCGCGCAGGAACGCTGGCCCCCGCCGGCCCCACATCACCCCAGATCAGACCTCCCCAGATCAGATCGCCCCGCGCCCACCAGATCCATTGTGCCGGGCTCGCAGTGGAGGCTCTCCTGGGCGCCGCCGACGGCCAGCATGATGGAAGAGCCTTCGCGGGGGTGGGGAGAGGGGAGGGGTGCAAATCCAATTGCTTGTTTTGTTTGTTTTTGGTTTGAGCACTCTTTGTGGCAGCAGAAGCGCGCGGCCAAACTCGCGGGCCGCAGAGCGCGCCGCTCACGCAGGCGCACAAGGGACGCGCACAAAATGCGGCCGCAAACCCCCACCCAAATACATGCGAATGCAAACCCCAGCCAACAAAACACAGAAACGCGCGTCCCAAGCCCCCTTCCCAACATGCCGCAACCCCCAAACCAGCACAGATGCAAGCCGCACCCGGCCCCCTGCCCAGCAGCCGCAGGCACGCCTCCTCCGAAGCGTCCGCCACCCCAACCGCCAGAAGGAACTCCCGCACCAGCGGCAGCCGGAAGTTCACGCCCAGCGTCATGGGGTGCACGTCGATGCCTGGGAGTTTTTTTTTTCGGTTCGCGTTTCGGTTTGCGCCGCGCAATTGTTTGCGCGCTTGCTTTGCGGCTCGTTTGCGCCGCTTGGGCGCTGCTTTTCAGCGGGCCGCGCGTTTGCGGTGCGGTCCGGTGGATCGCGTCCCGAACTCCCCAAGTGGGACTCCCAAATGCCAATCCTCAACCGACCAAGCCACGCCGGTGCACACCCCACTGCCACACTTCCCCCACACCCCCACCCGCCCTGCGCCGGCCCAACCCCCCCCACCCGGGAACTTCTCAGCAAACCCACCCCGCCCCACCCCCCCAACCCACCCGGGAACTTCTCAGCAAATCCCGTGGCGTTCGTGTCAAACACCGGCCAGCAAAACGTCGACACGATGCCGTGGGGGTGCACCACAAACACGTAGCGGGCCCCAGGGTCGAGGTCCCCCGTCTTGTGGAGGCGCACGGGGAAGTAGTCGGCAAAGTGGCGCCAGAACTTGGCCCTGTGGGTTTTCGGGGGGTTTTCGGCGGTTTTGGGGGAGGTTTCGGCAGATGCAGGGGGGTTTCGGCGGATGCAGGGGGGTTTCGGAGGCGTTTGTCACTTCTGGTGGGTCTCGCGGCCCCCTGGCAAGGGAGGCGGCGCGGCGGGCGGCAGTCCCCCCCCCCCCCGGGAGGCGCGCGGCCGCGCGCCTGCGCAGCAGCTTGGGCCAGCTTCCGTCCTTGCTCGCCAGGCGGGCGGGGCCGACGTTGATGTAAAGCGTGTAGCTGGGGTTTCAGCGTTTGCGGCGGGGGGAGGGAGGGGGGCGCAGGCGGGGCGCGCGTGCCGTCAGCACCGGGGGGGGGGGGGCGATCTGGATTCGGATCGCGCTGCCCCAGCAGCTGCCGGCCAACGGGTGATGCCGCGGCCCCTTGCCGTGGCGGCGCTCGCTTCGACAAACAGCAGCCAGCGCACGAATGCACCGGCTGGCCCTCTTTCGGCCGCGCTGTGCGCCGCGCAGCAAAAAAACGGCCGGCCGCGCCGCGCGGCCGCGGCCGCGGGGCCTCACAGCAGCCAGAGGACCGCGGTCCAGCGGGTCAGCAGCATGGCGAGGTTGGCCGCGACCAGGACGGGTATGAAATAAATGTAGATCGCGACCACTGCCTTTTGCCGCCACGAGGGGCTGCGCGGCGGGGGCAGCCGCGCCTCGGCGGGCCGCTTGGCGCCCGCCGCCGCCTTGGCCGCCGCCTTGGCGGCCATCGCGCCGCGCGGCTGAGGCGGAGCCTCGAGGCGGGGGGATCGGCCGCCCGCTTGGGAAGTAGGGGCTGTTCCAGGCGCGCCGCAGGGGGTCGGTTGGGCGGCAGCGGCGCGCGGTGTGCGGCGCGATGCGGGCTGGCCGGTTGGCGCGGCGTGCGAGCAGCGCGTCTGTCGGCAACGTCGATCCGGTAATCACGTTCCTGGCGATCGAAATGGACTTGTAAGCCTGCGGGCTCTCCCTGAAAGTGCTGAAGTGCCACCGCGCAGCTGCCCAAGCCCGCGGGGGCAAGCCGGTCTGCGGGGCAAAAAAAAGCAAGCCAGGAGGGTTCCGCGTCACAAAAACGGCTGGAGAGTACACCCCACGTCGGACGCGCGCCTGTGTGATCTAGCGGCACCCGGCGCCTCGTCCCGGCGGCCGCAGCAGCGCGACAGGCCCGACGCGGGCAGATCGGGGACGAAACCGGGCCTCCCACCAGGCCTAGAGCCCTGCGGGCGGGCGGACAGACCGCGCAGAGGCACCAGCTGGGGGCGCCATGGCCGAGCACCTCGCCAGCATTTTCGGGACGGAGAAGGATCGCGTGAACTGCCCCTTCTACTTCAAAATCGGGTGCGCGGGGCCCCGGGCTGGGGCGGACGGGCGCAGCGGCGCGCGCAGCGGCGCGCGCAGCGGCGACGCCACGGCGGCGGCAGCGGCAGCGGCGCGCGCCGATCGCGCCGACGCCTGTGCTGCGGCCTCGTCTGCGCTGCGGGGCTGCAGATCCCGGCCCTGCTGCCTGCCTGAACGCAGCAGGAGACCCAGCCCAGCATGACCCCCCACCCCGCCCCTCGCCCCTCCGCGCGCGCAGCGCCTGCCGCCATGGCGAGCGCTGCTCCCGCCTGCACAACCGGCCCACCGTCAGCCAGACCGTCCTGATGCCCAACCTGTACCTCAACCCCATCCTCAACGCGCCGGTGGGGCCGGACGGCGTGCCGGCGCCGGTGTCGCCGGAGGAGGCGCAGGACGAATACGAGGTGGGCGGACTGGGGGGCCAGGGGCGCATGCAGCCGGCGCATGCAGCCGGCCCATGCAAAAAAACCTGCTTGCGGCCCACGCATGGGGCCCCATGCGGCCCATTCAAGCCCCCTTCACTGCCCATGCGGACCCATGCGACCCCATGCGGCCCCATGCAGCCCACGGACTGTGCCACCCACACTGCCCCGCCCATGCGGCCGCACCCCACCACATCACCCCCAACCCGGCCCCGTTCCTCCCCCCTCCCTCCCTCAAAGGACTTTTTCGAGGACGTGTTTGACGAGCTGTCGAAGTACGGCGAGCTCGAGTCCCTGAACGTCTGCGACAACCTGGCGGACCACCTGGTGGGCAACGTGTACGCCAAATACAGGGACGAGGACGACGCGGCGCGCGCGCTGGCGGCGCTGCAGGTGCGCTCTTTGGGGGGAGCCGTGTGTGTGGTGGGGTGTTCGCTGGTGTGCAAAGTGCATGTGCACACGTGCGTGCGCGCGTTTGCTGATTCCCTGTCTGTGCGGACTTTGGCGCCCTTTCCGCAGCCTGCCTCCACCCCAAACCCCACCCCACCCCAAACCGCCGCAGGGCCGTTACTACGGGGGCCGCCCGGTCAACGCCGAGTTCTCCCCCGTGACCGATTTCCGGGAGGCCACGTGCCGCCAGTACGAGGAGAACACCTGCAACCGCGGCGGCTATTGCAACTTCATGCACATCAAGCCCATCAGCAGGTGGGGTTTGTTTTGGGGGGGAGGTGGCAGCTGGGGCCGGGGCTGTTGCCTTCGGCTTGCTCGCGCGCATCCAAGCCTGCCGGTGCAGATCGCATTGGGCCGGGATGGCACCTCTGGGGGAGCGGGATTGGCCACTGCCGCCCTCATGCAGTCGTGTTTGGGTGCGCTCAGTCAGCTGACGCTGTCCCCTTTGCCCCCCACCCCCTTTCGCGCGCGCGCAGGAGCCTCCGGCGGGAGCTGTTTGGGAACCGCCGCAGCCGCAGCCCCCCGCGCCGCCGCGACGACCGGTACAGCCGCGGCGGCGGCGGCGGCGGCTTTGGCGGCGGCGGCGGCGGCGGCGGCTTTGGCCGCGGCGGCGACCGCTACGGCGGCGGCGGCGGCGGCTACGGCGGCGGCGGCGGCGGCGGCGGCGGGGGCGACCGGTACGGCCGCGACGACCGCCGCGGCGACGGCGCCTGCGACCGGGAGAGCTCCGCCGAGCGGCGCGCGCGTATCGCCGCGTGGAACCGCCCGCGCGACGGCAGCGGCGGCGGCGGCGCGCCCGCGGCCGGCGGCGGCGGCTACGGGATGCCGCCGCCGCCGGGGGACGGCGGTTACGGCGGGCTGCCGCCGCCGCCCGACGGCGGCAACGGGTACGCGCCGCCGCCGCCGCCCGGCTACTATTGACGCCGCTCTTGCCTCGTCTCATCTGGTCTGCTTCGCACAAGCCGGTGGGTGTTTTGACGGCCAACTGCTGCGCTCGCATGCGAGCGCGGCAGGCGGGGTTGTTTTCGCGGGCTTGGGCTGGCGCGAGCCCTCTAGCGCGCGGCCGGGCGGCGGCCGGCTGGCGCACCCGCCAGCGGAACGATGAGTCTGACGCCGGATGAGTCTGACGCCGGGGCTCACTCCGCGCGCCTGCCGTCGCGCAGCCGTGCAGGTTGCAGGGGCGGCCCGGCCTGGCAGGGGCCGCGCCGAGCGGCGCGGCGCGCAGGGGCGCAAGGGCATGGGCGCGCTGCGTGCAGCGCGCCGCGGCCGCAAGCACCAAACGTGCGTGCGTGCGCGGGCGCCGGGAAAGCGCGCGCGCGCCACCCGCAGCCTGGCCAGGGCAGGGACCGCCGGCCCCCCCTACCGCCTCTGCCTGTTCCTCTGCCTCCCCGCAGCCTCCCCGCAGCTAGCAGCCCCTCCGCCATACGCAGCCCCCGTCTTTGGGAGGAGCGCCGCGCCCCCGCCCCTCCCGGCGGGCAGGCCCCCCTGCCTCTCCCCGCCCTCCCGCAGCCGCAGCCGCCGGGCCAACTGCCCCCCATAGGAAAGCGACCGCACGCGGCCACGCGGCCCCGCCACGCGCCGCCGCGCATCAACACGCCCCCCTCCCGCAACCGCAGGCGGCGCGGGCAGCTCGGGCGGCGGGGCGCGGCGGGTTGCGCCGGGCGCGCGCCCCCTCCCTCCACCTCCACCAGACTGACGACACCGCAGGGCATCGCAGGGCACGGCGGGGCGCTCCCCCCGCACGGCTCAACACCCCCAGGCTGCCCAGGTGCAGGCGCAGGCGGTTTCGACGGCTGGAGGGAGGAGGGCGCAGCTGGCGTGGGTTGGCGTGCTCGCTTGCGGCCCACCTCTGCGTGTGTAACCGGTTGGGCATTGGGATGCAGGGCCGCAGAGTTTTGGGGCCCGGGGAGGCACAGAGACGCGCGGCCGCCGCGGCGGCGGCACCGCTCGCCTGCCTGCCCGCCTGCCGGGGTGTGACGCGCCCGCGTCTGCGGGGTTAACGGCCCCGAGTCGCCGCGCTTGGGGCATTCGTTTGTTTCGTCCAAAGACCGCGCGCTCGGGCTCTCTGTCCGCAGCGCGGCGCGATGTGATCTCGGGGACTTGGGGCGGCTCGCCCCCAGGCAGCCCCGCTGGGCGTCAGCTGGAGACCAAGCACCGCCCCGTCGCGCCGCTGGGCGGGCAGCAGCCGCCGCACGCGCCGACGACAGCAGCCGCCGGCCGCCGGCCGCCGCCCCCCAAAACGGTGGGCCCCAATGCTTGTTTGTTATGTCTGCGTTGCGGTCTTGGCAGCTCGCCGCGCGGCGCGCGCCCCTGTTAATCCCTCCCGCCGTGACTCATACCACTGCGGCGGGAGTTTCATATGGGGCGCAGAGCACACCGGAGGAGTTTCGCTGACAGCACCCTAGCGCCAGTGGGTGTTCTCTGATAGTAGCTCCCCCACATTCCTCTTGAGGCTTGAGAGGCCAAAGCACTCTTGTGCTGCCAAACCCGCCTGCAAAGCCCACTGCTGAAGCAAACAACGCCCCGCCTCCCGCCGCACCCGCCCGCATCGTCGCCGCCCTCCAGTCGCGCGCCCGAGCGCCTAACGGCCGCCGCCGGAGCCGGCGCGCCTCTGCTCGGTCGTCATCTGCTGCGTTGGCTTGAGCCCCGTTTAATATTGAATGCCCCAAACCGCCCCATCTTATCTCCTTCCTGAACAGACGCTTACAAAAGCCAACCCAAGCCCGGTCCTGAAAAAACATCCGGAAATGCGCGCGCGCGATCCCAAGGCGCGCGATGGGCGCGCGAGTGCGCGCATGCGTTGCGGCGACGGGCGCCGCCCGCGCCGTCTGCTTTGAAACATGTGTTGCGATATTCAAGTCGAGTCGGGAAAAACACAGCCACGTGCGCAGGAACGCACACACAATGCTCGCAAGCACAGGCAGGCCGGCAGGCAGGCAGGCAGGCAAGAGCACACGCACGCTCAACGTTCACGCGCACTCGCACGTTTGAGGCCTTTTCGAAGATCGAAAGATCGACGCGCACTCGCACGTTTGCGGCTCTTTTTGAACACGCACAATTCGCCGCCGCCGGGGCTGAAAAAGCGCCCCGGGATCGCGCGCAGCGCCGCCGAAGCGCGGCGGGTTTTTTTGCAGGCAGGTGTTGTGGAATGCGACCTGAGTGGTCGCGGCATTCTCAAGCAAACAAAAACAGTAAAACACTTTCCTCGAAAAGGCGCCGGCAGTGGGAAAAGCTCAGCCGATCAAGCAAAAAAGCCGCCAGAAGTGTGTTGGTATTGGTATTGGACTGTTGGTAATAAGCGCTCCTCGCTGAACCCCGAAAAGCCGGCGCAAAAGGCAAGTTGGTAGTGACGCCGGCCGGTAAAGCCAAGCCAGAAAGCCAGCCGGCGAGGCGCGCGCCCGCACCCCCCCAAACACAAGGGGCGGGAGGGGGCGGGGCGGGGCCGGCCGGCGCAGGGAGGGGAGGGTGTAAGGAAAGGGGGGAGGGGGGGGGCGGCGCGGAACCCGGAACGCGGGAATGAGCTCAGCCGCCGCCCACTCAGTCGCCGCGCGCCCCCTCAGCCGCCGCGCGCCCCCTCAGCTGCCGCCCGCTCAGTCGCCGCCCGCCAGCGGCGCGAGCACCTCCAAGATTTCCTCGAAAGTGGGCCGCTCCCGCGGGTCCCGCGCCATCGCCGCGCGCGCCAGCTGGCGCACCGCAGACGGCACGCCGCCGCCGCCGCCGCCGCCGCCGGCGCCTCCGTCTGTGCGCCCCGCGCCAGGCCCGGTCCCAGTCCCGCAGTCGGGGTCGCAGTCGGATTCGAATTCGCGCTCGTCGCCGAACGACAGCTGGCGGTGCTCGATGCACACCGCGTTGACCACCGCCGCGTGGGACATGCCGCCCCAGGGGCGCAGGCCCACGCACCTATTTGGGGGGTTTTGTTTGATTGGTGTTTGTTGGATGTTTTATTTGGGGGTGCTTTGTTTGAGAGTGGTTGTTTGAGGGTTTCCAGGGTGTTTGGTGCGTGTGGGGTGCTTGGGGGGTGTTGTTCGGCGCTTCGGATTTTGGCGAGCGGCTTTCTCGGCTTTGCTCCTGTGCTGCTGTGTGGAGGGGTACAGAAGCAGAGCGGGATCCGATCAACCGACAAAGGGCCGCGCGTTTGCGAAAGCGCATTTCAAAACGACAGAGCCATCGAGCCGCCGCAGCGTACTACTGCCAAGCGTCGGGGGTGGGGGTGGGGGTGTGGTCCAGGGCCCTGCACCACACCCCCACATCCCTCCAACGAGTATTAAAGGTTTGTAGGGGCCCAGCCGCCCAGGCCCAACCCCGGGCCCCAAACAGAAAACACCCCCCGCCGCCCACATTTGCCACAGCAGCACGGCCCATCAGGCCAAACTGGGCTGCTGCCAACCCCCCAACCCCCGCGGGCCCCCCAACCCCGCCCACATTTGCCACAGCAGGACCCCCCATGAGTAAACGTCCGCCTTTTTGGATACCGCCCCGTCGGACAAAACCTCTGTGGAGGGGGCAGAGGGGAGGGCGGGGAGGAGGAGGGCGTTTCAAGTGTGTCGACTGTGTCGTGCTTTGATTGCCCGTTTGTTTGAAGGTGCTGAGCCCTCTTCCCTGCAACAGAAATGCCAGCCAGCCAGCAACTGCCCAGTCTCAAACCTGAACCCCAAAGCCGCCCCCCCCACCCCAAAAAAAACGCCCCCCCCCCCAAAAAACGCCCCCCCAAAAAAGACCCACCCGGCGCGGCGTGCGTGATGGTGCCGTAGTGGCGCGTGCAGATGCGGCTGCGCTGGTCCAGCACCCGCGACAGCCCAAAGTCTTTTGTTTTGGGGGTGAGGGGGGGAATAAGGCCGGTCAAAAGGGGGGCCGCTTTTTGTTTCGCCCCTTTTTGGGGGCGAGGGGGTCGAATGGGCTCGGCCCGCGACAGCCCAAACTCATTTGTTGGAGGGGAGGGGGCAGGTTCGTTTCGTGTTTGTTTGTGGGGGGATCAAAGGGGGGAGGTTTCAAGGGGGTTCGCTTCGGGCTGTTTTGGGCTGTTTCTGGGCCGATTTTGCCTCCCTTGGGGTGCCTCCTGCCGCGCAAACTGCGCCTCGCATGTCTGAGTCGGTTTAGGGTTTGGGTTTGGCGAGCGCACTCTCGTCGAACCCAAACCCTAGACCCCCAAACCGCACCACCGCAAACCGCGCCCAAAACCCCCAAAGTCCCCCAATCCCCATAAAGCCCCAAAGCCCCCCAATAATGAACCCCCAAAGCCCCCCAAAAATAAACCCCCAAAGCCCCCCAAAAATAAACCCCCAAAGCCCCCCAAAAACAAACCCCCAAAGCCCACCCGACACTTTCGCGAGCCACCCCCGGCCGTCGCGCCGCGCGCCGGCGGTGGTGAGCAGCACGTTGAACGCCGACAGCTGGACGCGCGGTTCGAACGTTTTGGGGTGTGGGGGGGTGGTTGGTTTGTTTCAGGCTTTGGGGTGTAGTCACGGCCTCGCTCTATGGGTGTTTGGGCGGCGGGGGCCCGCCGCCAGGTGGCGCGAATCCCGATCCGAAAAAGCCACCCAACACCCCCGAAAGCAGTCAGAAAAAAGAGCGCTGCAGGGAAAACCGGGAAACCCTGAGCCGTAAAACCCTAAACAAAACTCCCCCCCCTCACGTCTCCGTGCACGATGTTGAGTGAGTGGAGGTATGCCAGGCCAGAGGCTATCTCATAGGCCGTCCTCAGCACGGCTAGCAGGTCTGGCCCGCCGCCGACGGCGCCGCCGCCGTTTGCGCCGCCGAGGCCGCCGCCGCCGCCGCCGAGGCCGCCGCCGCCGTTTGCGCCGCCGCCGTCGCCGCCGCCGCCGCCGGCGGTGGCGGAGCGGAGCAGCCAGCCGCGGTCGATGGCGTCCTTTGGGGAGGGTTTGGGGCGTTTTACGGCGTTTTTTGGCGGTTTGAGGCGGTTTTGGGCGGTTTTGGGGGCGGTTTTGGGGGCGGTTTTGGGGGGCCTTTCTTCTCTGGTTCTCCGGGCCGGCCGGCCTCTGGTCTGGGACCCTCCCCCCCCCCCCCAACACACACAACGCGCGAAGCCCCACCTGCAGGCAGCCTTTGTCGCAGAACTCGAGGACTGGGGAGGGGGGAATGGGCGGGGTGGGAGGTGGAAAGGGCGGTCAACATGAGAATAAGAGGAGGAGGGGCAGCCGGCAAAAGGGGATCGGGCGGTCCGGGGGAAGGCGACAAGGACGCCAATCCGTGGAAAAAAAGCGACAAGGAGGCCAACCAAGACAGCCTGGCTCGAGCCGAGCTCGCGTTGCGCCGAAACGCGGTTTGAACCCCCTCCCCCGGGAGCCCACCGATCCAGGTCTGAGGAGGCCCCTCCTCGCCGGCCCCGTCGCCGGCGCCGGCGCCGCCGCCGTCGCCCGCAAGCGACGGCCCCGCGGCCGACCAGTCGTCGTCAAACACGACCACGCCGGGCGCGGCCGCGGCACCCGCCGCGCCCGGCCGCCCGGCCGGCCCGGCGAGCGCCTGCGGCGGCGGCGGCAGCGGCGGCGTCTGCGGCGCGGGCGAGGGATCCGCGGGCGCCTGCGCCTGCGCCTCTGCCTGCGCCTCGGCCCCGCCGCCGCCGCCGCCGCCGGCAACGGCGACGGCCCTCTGCTGGCGCAGCTGCTCGATGGCCGGCCGCTTGGGGGGTTCAAGAGTCTCCCCCTTCAGCAGAACGGGCTGCTCCAGGCGCCGCTGCGGGGGGGAATTTGGGTTTATGGCAGGTTTTGAGGCGCTTGGGGGCGGGCTGAGAGGTTTGGGTGGTTTTCAGCAAGCGATGCGCTGGGGCAGAAGGGTGGATAGTCCAGGCCCGTCCCCAAGCGATGGGGGTTTCAGACTTTGAAGCCTCAAGACACCTGCTTTGTTCAAACTTTGGTCAAACCTGCCCCCCAAAAGGCCCCCCCAAAAAAGGCCGCCCAAAAAGTGCCCACCGCTCCCGCCACCACGCGCCACGCCAGCGTGCGCACGAGGTGGGGGTGGTCCAGGCCCTCTGACAGAACCGCCTCCAGGGAGACCCCCGTTTCGGGGTCGCTGCGGTTTGGGTTGACATTGTTTTATTTGGCACGTTTGCTCGCGCGCGTGCGCTTTTGTTGCTTGCTGGCATCGCAAGGCAGGCGAAGAGCCCCTCGCCCTCCGCGGCGGCGGCGCCCTCCACGGCGGCGGCACCCAAAAAAGGTTGAATGCCCCCTCCGCACTCCCCCCGTGGGCCACCCACCGGCGTGTGATGGCCTCCGCCTCCAAAACTTTCACCGCCACCCGCGCGCCGAAGTAGCTGCCGCGGTACACCCTGCCGTAGCTCCCCGCCGCAATGGCGGGCCCGAGGGCCAGCCCCGGCAGGCCGCCGTCCCAGCCGCCGCTGCCGCGGCGGCCGCCGCCGGGGCGGCCGACGGCGAACGCCAAGCCGGCGCCGCAGGCGGCGGCGGCGGCGGCGGCCGCTGCGGCGGCGGCGTGCGCCGGCGGCAGCGGGAGCGGCGCGGACGGCGGCTCCGAAGCCGTCAGGTCCCCCCCGCCGCCGCCGCCGCCGGCGGCGACGCTGCTCGCGTCGCTGCTCGGCAGCGCCGAGGACGCCCCGGCCGCGGCGGCCAGGAAGAGGCTGGCGTCGCTGTCCCGCGGCGGCAGGTGCGCGCCGGCCGCGACACCGGCGCTCTCTCCGCCGCCGGCGCCGCCGCCGGCGCCGCCGCCGCCGCCGCTGTCGCTTCGGCGGAAGGATAGGAAGTAAAGAGTGTCCGGCGCCGCCGGGGCGGGGCCTTCCGGCAGGTATGTGGGCAGCACGATGAGGGGACCCCCCGGCGCGATGGGGCCCTGGGCGCCGGCGGGGCTGCGGGGAGGGGGAGGGCGGGAGAGCGGATTGAGACTTGGGAGGGGCGCAGGCTTGGGGGCTGGGGCATTTTGCAGAGGTGGGAGGGAGGCCCTGCGAGCGGGCCCGCCCGCGAGCCGCACACCCCCCCGAAGCTCCCCTACACCCCCCCAAACCGCCCAATGCCTCAGACGCGCATGAGGCTCCGTCCCCCCCAAAAGGCCCCCCCCAAAAAAGGCCCTCAAAGGCCCCCCCCCAAAAAACACTTGCCCCCAAAAGGGCCTCACGTGAACATCAAATCCACCTCAGCCTCCCCCCCCTCGGACGCCGCCGCCCCGAGTCCGAGGCGCGCGCGCTGCACCTCGAAACGCTTGCCGCTCGCCGCCGCCGCCTCGCACGCGCCGGCGGCGGCGGCGGAGGCGGCGGCGCTGTCGCAGGCGCTGTCACCGGCGCCGTCACCGGCGCCGTCACCGGGTGTGTGGATAAGAGACCAAAGGGAGCGGCCGGTCAGCTGCTCCTGGGTGAGGCCTGTTGGTTTTGCGAGGTTTGACCCGGTCAAACGGTTGACCCGGTCAAACGGTTGACCCGGTCAAGCGGTGCCCCGTCGGCGCCAAAGCGGCGCGCGCCCCGCCCCGCATCAGCCAAAGACGCCCCCGCCCCGCCCCGCGCCGCGCGCACACCCGCCAGCTCGCCGCTCGGCAGCACTGCGTGCACGACCTCCCAGCTGTGCCCCCGCGCGGTGTCGACGCACAGCAGGGCGCCCTCCCAGCCGCCGCTGTTGCCGTCGCCCGCCGCCAGCGGCACCGCCGGCCCCGCCGCCGCCGGAGGCCCCGGCCGCGGCGCCCCGCCGGCCGCCGACGCCGCCGCCGACGAGGCCGACGCCGACGCGGCCGCCGACGACGCCGCCGCCGACGACGCGGCCGCCGACGACGCCGCCGCCGACGAGGCCGCTTTGGCGGCGGCCGCGGCGGCGGCGCGGCTGGTGAGTTCGAACTCCGACTCCAGCTGTCGCGCCACCAGCTCTGCGAAGTTCGAAAGCACGCGCGCGTCGTGGGAGGAGAACTCGCGGGGGCTGGGGTCGGCGCAGCAGCTGCCGGGGAGGGGGGGTTTTAGGGGTTGGTGGGAGGGTGTAAAGGGGGCGTGTGGGGCTGGGGGGTCTGGCCGCCTTTGCGGCCGCTTGAAATCGAGCCCATGCACACTCCCCCCCATCGGTCCGGGTTTCATCATTCCGCCTCCTACCCAAAGCCGCACAATTCCGCCTCCTACCCAAAGCCGCACAGCAATACAATGAAGCCCCACAAGCACACTCCCTGAAACCCCCCACCCCCCCCCCCTTGGCTCACAGCGTGCCCAGCCGGTGGCCGCCCCTTGAGACAAGGGGCGCTCCCGCGTAGAAGCCAACCTCTCCAGCGAGCACGTAAGGGTGGCGGCAGAAGCGGGCGTCGGCGCGGGCGTCGTGCACGATCAGCGGCTGGTGCTGCGGCTGCGGTTAGCAACGGGGCGGGGCGGGGTGGGGTGGGGTGGGGGGTTGTGCAAGGGAGGGGCAGGGGGTGTCTGTGCGGGCGTCGTGCACGATCAGCGGCTGGTGCTGCGGCCGCGGTTGCGGAAATGGGGAGGTTTGTGGCGGTTGGATCGGGGTGGGAAAGGGGAGGGCCCCCCTTGGCCAGAAAACTATGAGAGCGAAACTCCAGCGGGCGCCCCCACCCCCCACCCCCAAACCAAACCCCACCTGCGCCATCGACCAGCCGCAGAATGAGTTGTACCAGGGAAACTCTCCCTCCTGGAAGTTGAGGGCCTGCTTTATCCAGATGGAACGGTCATCAAACAGTGCTGGGGTTGTTAGGGGGCGGAGGGGGAGGGGGGTCAAACAGCGCTGAGGGTTGTTAGGGGGCGGAGGGGGAGGGGGGGGGTCAAACAGAGCTTGGGGGGGGAGGGGAAGGGGGCGCATGGGGCGGAGCGGGCAGGCCCCGGGAGGGGGGGAGGGGGGGCCAATTCGGGGAGGCTCCAGAGAGAATTCAAAAGGCCGCACCTATCAGCGCCGCCTGCGCGCCAAAGATGGAGCGGAGGAGGGTCAAGATGCCATCCAGGGCCGGCGCGGGCGGGGAGCCCTGGGGGGGGGGGGCAGATTGGCGGGCGGGCGTCGGCGGGGGTTTGCGGGGTGCGGCGAGGGGGGCCGGGCGCCGCGCGCCGCGCGCTTGAGCTCACGGCAAGCCCCCTCCGCGCCGCCGCCCCGGGCGCCGGGGCCCCGCGCCCGGCCGGGCGGGCGCGCCGGCAGCACGGGGGGGGGGCAAAACGCTGGGGCGGCGGCAGGGGGGGCGTTGCTTCGGTTGACCGAGCCGGCGCTTCGCGCGCACCAGGATGTGAAGGGACTGGATGAACGCGAGCCGCTCCTCCTCGCACCCGGGGAGCGGGGGCCCCGCCAGCTGCGGCGCGTACGGCGCGCCCGGCGGCGCGCACACGCCGAGCGGCGGGCGCGGCGGCGGCGGCGCCGCCGCGCCGGCGAGCTCCGCCGCGGCGAGCGCGGCGGCGGCGGCCTCGAGCGGCGGGAGCGGCTCCGCGGCGGCCTGGCCGCGGCGGCAGCCGCGGCGGCGCCAGATCACCTGCGAGGCGGCGCGGGGCGGGGCGGGGCGCGGTGGGCGCGGCTGCGGCGGCGGACCGAGAGCGGCGCCGCGCGCGCCCGGAGTTCGCGCGCAGCGTGCGCGCTCCTCACCCGCACGAGGGGCGTGCCGGCGCCGCACCCCCCGTCGTGGGAGGATTGTCCCTGGCCCATGCTGCCGAGGTGCTCAGGTCAGCCGCGGTCGCGCGGGATTGAGTTTGCGATACGGTACGCGAAGCGAGACAACGCAATTTCGCTGGATGGGTTCGTAGTTCACGTTGACCGCGCGCAATTTTTAGAACGGGCTGCGGCTGCGGGGTGCTGATGAAACCTCGCCGCGCGGCGCGACGCCCACCCGCCGCCCAGCGGGATCGCCCCAAATCGCCCAAACGCGCACCCCCCGCACTCCCTGAGTCAGGAGGTTGTTACCGGTCCAGATTCGCCGCGTGCGCGGCTCCAGTGCTCTGAAAGCGATGGGAGCCGCGCAGGCGCCCGCGGCCCCGCCGGTGAGGTGTTGACCAGGGGGCGCGCGGGGCGCGGGGCGAGCCGCCGTGCAGAGCCGGCGCGTTCACAAAGCGGCCGGCGGACGGCAGCCCAGAGACACAATAGGGGCAGGGCGTCGGGGCGCACGCAGGCGCGTGAACACGCGGCCGCAGCGCCGCCGACGCAACGCAAATGGAAGCACGCCAACCGCAAAGAAAACGTAAAAGAGTCATAAAAGCCCTGCGAAATCGCCGGCAACGGGCGTGGGGGAGCATTCAGGTAGCGGCGCGCACCGTCGGAGGGGCAAACAGCGGACCAGCCCCGGCTTCACGCCGCGCCGCCGCCGCCGCCGCCGCCAACCGACCGCTCGCCGTGCCGCGAGCGGTCCCCGCTGCCGCCGCCGGGCCCGCTGCCGCCGCCGGCGGGCCCGCTGCCCCCGCCGCCGCCGCCGCCGCCGCCGGCGGCGTCCAGGCTCGATGGGTCAAACAGGATGGCATCCACGTTGACCATTTCGACGGTGCCCTCGTAGAGCAGCCCGGACTCCGCATGGACGCAAGCCGCCTTGCTGGAGCGCTGCGGGGGGGCGGGGAATCGGGGCGCGGGGAGCGGAGGGGCGGTCAAGGGCGTGGTTTGGGGGCGCTTTCGGGGGTACCAAGCTGGGGCAAGCGCGTGGCGCGCTGCAGCATGGCGTGCTTGTCCCATTCGTGTGGCCATGTGCGCCTGCACGGCCATGCACGCCCGCAGCAGGCCACGCGCGCCTGCGCAGCCATGCGCGCCCGCACACGGCCATGCGCACCCATGCACAGCCATGCGAGTGCGTCCCGCGCTCCCCACGCAGAGGCTGCATGAATGCTAGCCAAACTGCGCCCGCCCGGCCGCGGTCAAACGCGTTCAAACGCTTAACCACCCCTTCCCTAGCTATCCTGCCCCTGGTGTAACACCACAAGCCCGCAACACAACCACAGAAACGCGGTCAAACGCGCCCACCTTTGGCTCTGACAGGTAGAGGCGCGCCGCCAGCTGGGCCGGCAGCAGCTGCACGACCGAGTGCTCCCCCGAGATGCCCTTGAACGTCCAGGTGCCCAGCGCATGGACCTGTTTGGGGGGGGGGTGTGCCGGGGTGGTTCGGTTCTGATGTGCTTGGGTTGCGACGCCCACCCCAGGTTGGGGGGCGCGGCGCTCTGGCGGTGCGCCGGCCAGCCCCACCATGCCAACCACCCAGCCCGCCGCAGTCCCCGGCGCCCCAACCCCCAACCGCCCGCACCTGCAGCCCCGCCCGCACGCGCAGCGGCCGCTGCGACAGCAGCCCCCGCCCCGACAGCGCCTGCAGCATGTAGGAGTTGTTCTTGGACAGGCGGTAGCTGAGGTGCATGTGCGCCAGCGCCTCGAGCGGCAGCCCGCCGGTCAGCGCCTGGCCGGACTCCAGCCTTGCCGCCAGCCCCGGCAGCGCCCCGCGGACGACCGCCCACGCGCCGCTGCTGCCGGGGCGCACGCTGCCGGCGCGCAGGCGCGCGAGGGCCGCGGCTGTGGGCGCGTCCTCGCCCGTCGCGCTGCCGACGCTGTGCAGCCGCCGGATCCGGCCCGGGAGCCTCCCGGGCGACCCCGACTCCCCCTCCTCCTGCTGCGGCTGCGACCCGGACGACCGCCGCCGCCCCCGCGGGTCGCCGAGCGGCGCCGGCGGCAGCTGCGGCACGCTCGGGACTCGCACGGCGGCGCCGCGGAGGCGGAGGTCCTCGTCGGAAGCCCCCGCGGCCGCCGCGGCCGCCGCCGCCGCCGCGGCCGGGGCGGGCCCCGACTCGGGCCCGCCGCCTTGGAGGGCGCTGATGAGGCCGTACATCCCCGCCGCGCGCCGCGCGCTGCCGCTCGCCCCCGCGCTGCCGCCGCCGCCGCGGGGCAGCGCGCGGGGCGGGGCGGCGGGGCCGGGCCCGGGGCCGAGAAAGCTGAGGTGGCGCGTGCCGCCCGGGCTGCCGGCCGGCGGCAGCGCCGGCGGGCCGCCGGCGGCCGCCGCCGCCCCCGCTGCAGCGGCGGGCCCCGCCTCCGCCTCCGCCTCCGCCGCCACCACTGCTGCCGCCGCCGCTGCGGCGGCGGCCGCGGGGGACGCGACCCCGCTGCCATCTGAGATGCTCGCGCCGCGCCGGTAAGGGAACAGCCCGCCGCCGAGGAGGTGCCGCCAGTCCGAGTGCCGCCGCCCGCTGGGGTCCCCCGGCCCCGCGCCGCCGCGCTCGCCGCCGCCGTCGCTGCCGGCATCGTCGTCCGCCTCGGACGCGGCGTCGTCGAAGCCCACCATCGACTCGTCGACGTCCGAGGCAAACGCGGCGCCCTCCGAGGCAAAGCCGCGCAGCGGCGGCGGCGGCGGCGCCGCCGCTGTGGGCGCGGCCCCCGGCGCGGCGACGCCGACGCCGAGGAAGCTGAGGCCGGCGCGGCGGATGCTCGACGGCGGCGCGCTCGGCGTGCGCAGTGCGGGCGCGCCGGCGGGGCCGCCCGCCTTTTCGGAGGGGTCGACCGGGCCAGAGAACTGCACGCGCAGCGCCGCGCGAGGCTCGCGCGGCGCGGCGGCGGCGCCGTCGGCCGCCGCCGCCGCCGTCGCGGCGCCGTCCCCGGGCGCGAGGATGCTGGTGGGGACGCCCCTAAGGAACGGCGACGGCGGGAGCTCATCGCTGCGCCGCCGCGCCGCCGCAGCCGCCGCCGCTGCCTCCTCCTCGCCTTCGACGGGCAGCGCCAGGCCGGCGGCGAGCGTCGGCACGCGGCCAAAGCTGCGGCCCCCGCCGCCCGCCTCCCTGCCCGCCTCGGGCGCGGCGCCGGCGGCGCCCGCTTTCGCGTCTGCCGAGGCGGCGGCGGCGGCGGCGGCCGAGGCGCTCGAGCCGTGGCGGCCAAAGCTGATGCTGCCGCTCGCGTTGAGGCGCCGCGCCTCGGCCTCCGCGATGGCGACCCTGACCTGCCCCTGCTGCTGCTGCTGCTGCTGCTGCTGCTGGGCGCCGCCGACGAAGCTGAAGGACTTGCCGGCCGGCTGCTGCCCGCCCTCGCTGCCCGCCGCCACCGCCGCGACCGTGCTCTCCTCAAGCACCCCGGACAGCACTTTGGAGGCCGCCGCCCCGAGCCGCGCCGCGCCACCGCTCGAGATGCGAGGCACGCCTCGCCGCTGCGGGCTCCCTTCCCGCGCCGCAGCCGAGGCGGCGGCGGCGGCGGCGGCGGCTGGCGCCGCCGCCGCGCCGGCACCCGCGACGGCGTCGGCGCCGCCGCCAGGCGCCGCCGCCGCCCTCCATGGCGGCGGCGGCACCACGCCCGCCTCCCACAGCGCCACCGCCTCCTCCACGAGCCGCCTCTCGGCGAGCACCTGCCCCGGCGCGGCCGCCGACAGGAACCGCGCCGCGCGGTTGACGGGCGGCCCGAAAAAGTCGGCGCGGCCCGTCGCGCGGTGGGGAATGATGCGGGTTATGTCGCCCTTGTACAGCCCGATCTTGGCGCGCACGCCCCGGAAGACCACCTCCCCGCCCTCGTCGCAGACCTCGGCGCAGACGGGGGCGCGGAGCAGCTCGGGGGACCAGTGCACGCGGAGCAGGGCGACCTGCAGCACGCAGGCCCACTCGACAGCGGAGACTGCGGCGGGGCGAAGGGGGCCGGTGGTCAAACGTTTGGTCAATGCTCGGCGGCGCGGCGGCGGCGCTGGCGCCGTGGGCCGCGGCACGTCAATGGCAGCCATTCGATGCCGGGGAGAGCACCAGCTTGCCGGGCGCCGGTCAAACGCCGGTCAAACGCCGGTCAAACGCCGGTCAAGCGAGCTCACCGACGTCCCCGAACACGAGCATGAAGATGCCATCCTTCTCCTGGCACTCGTAGCCGCGGCACGCGGTGAGGGTGGTGCGGACCACACTGGAGTACATGTCCAAGGCATCCTTGGCCAGCCTGGGGGTTTCGGGGTATTTTGTTTTTGTTTTTGATTCCGTTTAGGGTTTGTTGTTGTGCTTTGTTTGCTGCTGAATCACATTGGATCACGGAATCGGCTCTACGGAGAAAGCGAAAGACCTGCGCAACCGCGGGCCCACCGTTCTGACAGCGCCTCCAGCGGCCGCATGCTGTCGGGGGCGCAGAATGCGATGGTCACATCCGGCAGCGCGCCGCTGGTTTTGATGGGGGGGTTGGGGAGGGGGGGGGTTGGAGGGGTTTGGGGGAGGGTTCGATGGATAGGGGAGTGAGATGGGGCTTTTGGTGCCCGGATGTGCGCAAGCATGTGTGGAAAGGATTGCTTTCGGGCGTGCCATGCCTGGCCAAAACGACTGCCTGGCCAACGCCCCCTCCACCCCCAGCTCACCCCTTGAACACCATGCCGTCTGGCAGGAGCGCGTCGGCCGCAGAAGGCGCCTCGAAATAGGAGGGGTACACGCTCCTGCGCGCGTTTGGGGGGGGTGTGGAGCGGGGAGACGTGTTAAAGGAGGGTTGGGGGCAGCGAATTTTGGCGTCCTTCCCAGGGGTGCCAGGTGCAGGAGCTGCGAGCGGGGCGCAGAGGACGTGTGTGTGTGGAAGGGCGTGCGCGCCGCCCCCTTCCCTCCCCCAAAACGGATCAAAGTCGCGCGCCGCCGCGCGCGCGCGCGCGCGCGCGCCTGAAGGTCTTCAGCGGCGGGAAGTGCCCCGCGCGCGGCGCCAGGTGGCGGGCGATGATCTGAGTCAGCCTTATGCCCATGAGCGCGCTGGGGTTGTTGACCTGGGACAGGGGCTGGGGGACGGGTTCGGCGAGGGGCGAGGGGTGAGGGGTGAGGGGGGGAGGGTGCCGTTTGGCGGCTGCGGCCAGAGAGAGTGTGGCTGCCGGGCAGGTGGCACCGGGTCAGCACTCAGCAGAGAGAAGCAGGCGACAGTGCGCGGAACAGCAGGTGTTTGTCAGATGTGTCAACGGCGCCGTCGTGATCTCATATAATGATATAAACCTAAACCCCAAACCCCTAGACCCCTTAACCCCTAAACCCCTAAACCCTAAAACCCCCACCTGCATGCCGTCCAGCCAGTGGCTGCCCATGTCGATCACCAGGGGCACGTGCTCATTGTCGGCCGCGCCGGGCAGCGGCGCGTCGTGGAACGGTGCGTCGGCCGACAGCTGCCTGCGGTTTTGAAACGGCGGTTTTGAAGCGGCGGCGGGGTTGGGGAGGGCCAGAGTGGGGGTTGAGGCTGGGACTGGTGAGTAGGGGCTGGGCTGGGGCTTAGGGCAGGCGCTTCAGTGGCTTTAAAGCCTGCAGAAGCTTGCTCCCCGCTCAATGCCCGGAGCGGCGGGCGTTGGAGGCCGCACCTGCGGGGCTTGCCGTTGAGCGTCTCGGACGACGGCGCCTCGGCGTCGGGCCCCCCCGAAAACAGCCGCCCGCTGACCGCCAGCGACGAGCCGCGGCTCAGCCACTGGTGGAGGCGCCGCCCGCCCACGCTCTCGCGCGCGCCGATGCCCTGCGCGCCGCCGCCGCCGCCGCCGCCGAAGCCGAAAAGCCCCCAGCGCTTGCGGCCGGCGTCTGCGGGAGGGAACGGAGGGGGAAAAGGTTGGCATCAGGCGAGCCCTCTGGCGTCTTGCTCAGCCAGGTTCCGAACAATCCAGAAGGCGCCCGCTGCTCTCCTAATAGGTGCCTGCAGCAGCATTTGCTGTTCATGCGACCAGGGCCCGCGCCCGCGTGCGCCCCGGGTTCAGCCAACCCACCGTGCGCCTCCGCCTCTGCGTGGTGCTGGCCCTCTGTCAGCAGCAGGCGCACGCCCATCTCGGCGAGGCGCGGCACGATGCTGCTGAACGTGTTGGGGCCCAGCAGGACCTGCGGTTGCGTGTTTTGGGTGTTTTTGCGGCTGGGCTTTTGTGGTTGGGGTTGGGGTTTGCACGCCCTGTGTCTGTGCGTGTGAGTGGGTGAGTCAAAGAGACATTGTGTGCATCAGGCTGTGAGCGCCACACTCTGAGTTTGCGTGGGCGTCACAAAAAAAGAGTATTGGGGGAAGCCAGCCGGCCCAAGCGAGCAGGTGGCGCGCCCACGGCGGGGGCTCCGCCTTCCGCCCCTGCCCCCTTGCGCCGCGCAGGCCCGCGCGCGCCCCCCGCGCCCCCACCTGGCCGCCCGCTGGAAGGTCTGCCAGCGCCGCGGCGCTCTCCATGACGGGGCCGCCGTACGTCAGCGTGTTTGTCATCTCGTTCATCCGCACCACCGTGGGGATGCCTTTTGGGGGGGTAGAGGGGGTTTAGGGTGGCGTGCCATTATTACGGGGCTTGGGGTTGGGGATTGGGGGTTGGAGGGGATGGCTTTAGGGTTTAAAAGGGGGTGCGGCAAGCCGTTTGGCATGGGTGGGCAGGCGTTGAGGGGAGGCCGCCCCGAACGTGCAGGCCCCGGCGCAACGCGACGCTTCGGAAGCGGCGGCGCCGAGGGGAGAAAAGCGGGCTCTTCCCTTCCGTAGATTAGCGCAGCCCCGGCGCGCAAGCATAGGAAACAATAAAAACAGAAGGGGAACACGGCGCGAAACGCGGCGGCGCCCCCGCGAGCGCACGCGCGCACCCGTGCTGATCGCGACGCGCACGCGCAGCCCCCGGAACAGCAGCTGCCCCGGCCGGCTGCTGTCCCCCGCCGTGCTGAGCACGACGCGGGCCTTCTCGTGGGACAGCAGCGCCTCGGGCCAGTCCGCGTCCAGCATGGCCTGCCGGTTGCGGGGTTGGGGGTTTTGAGCTTCCAGGGGTTTGGGTTTGGGGGTTTCGAGCTACCGGGTTTCGGGTTTCGGGGCTCGGGGCTTGAATTTTGGGATGTGGCTGAGCGTGCATTTGGGGATTTGAGTGGGATTTGATTGGGCGTGCACATGGCGTGCACATGGCGTGCACATGGCCGGGACGGCGGGCGGCGGGAGGACGGGGGCCGCGGGGCGGCTGCTGTGAGCGACTTGTCGCCAGCGCGGCCCGCCGGTTTGGGTTGGTTTGCGCCTGGGCTTTCACCTGCTGCATCGCCAGCGCCCAGGAGACCGCGTCAAATGCGTCGTGGAAGGCGATGGTGAAGGAGTCCCCCTCGGTGGTGACCTCAAAGCCGCAGTACCTTGGGGAGGGGTGGTTTGGGGCGGTTGGGGGTGGTGGGGGTGGTTGGACCCACAGACGTTGGCAGCGATGCGCGCACACCAGCTTTGCACAGCGATTGCACACGGGCCGGCCGTTAGGAGGCGCCCAGAAAACCACGCACGGTTGCTGTGAATCCCCCTCTCCCCAATCCCCCAAAAGCCCGCTCGAAGCCCCGCATGAGCCCGCCAAAAACCCGTTTCTCCGACGCACTTGCTGATGAGGTCCCGCATAACGTTGTCGTGCAGCTCCTGTGCGATGTTCATAACCCCGTGGTCCCACTCCCAAAGCTCGGTGGAGCCCTCCACGTCGGTTATAACCACCGTAACCTCCCGGAGCACCCTGTCGTTGCCGTCGGAGATGACGCCCGGCGGGTTGCGGCGCTTCCAGCCCTCCTGCGGGCAGACGGGGGGGGGGGCGGCGTGGAGCGTGGTCTTGCGGTTGGTTTGGCAGGCAGGCCTGCTTTGCAGGGGAGCTGCGGCGCGAGCGCCGCTCAAACGCTGCGCAAGCGCGACGGGTCCCCTTTGGTGGCTGGTTTCGTGTTCCGAGCAGCGCAGCAACCAAAAACAGGGCGACGCACGGTGAGGTGGATCGCGTCGTGGGAGCGCTTTAGGTATCGGAGGTAGCGCATGAGCGCCACGGACAGCAGCACCAGCCCCACGGACACCGCCAGCGAGGGCACCAGGATCACAAGCACCACGATCTGGCGGGTCCGGAAAGGGCCGGCGGGAGGGAGGGAGGCGATACGGCGTGAGCCCCGCCAAACGCGGCCATGCGGCCCCCATGGCTCGCCATGCGGCCCCCATGCGGCCATGCAGCCATGCGGCCGTGCAACCCCTCATGCGGCCGTACGGCCATGCAACCCCCATGTGCCCCCCATGCGCCCATGCACCCTCCCCCCATGCGCCCACCGGGATGCCCATGGCGGGGTCGACAGGCATGCCCAGCTTGCCGGGCCCAAACTCGGCCGAGACGCAGTTTGTGCCGTTGAAGAAGGTGCTCTCCACAAACACCTCCGGCGTCGACGCGCCGATGAAGGCGCGCTGCAGCAGCTGCGGCGCCGCGCGCGGCTGGCTGCGCGCGGGGGCGGGGGCGGCGGGGGCGGGCGGTGAGTGTGGGGGGTCCGTGCGGGGCCAGCCAGTGGGCGGCGGCGGCTTTCGGGCCCCTTGCGGCCGCCGGCAGCGCGGCACGCCCAGGCCTCACGCCACTGGCGCGCGCTGCACGGCCGTCTCGGGGGGGCGCGCCCTTCACCCCTGCCGCCCGGCCCCCCACCCAGCACCCACGTGAACGTGACGCCGGGGCACTCCAGCATGTTGGCCTGGAAGTAATATTCCTCGCTGAACCTCAGCCACCCCGGCAGCGGGCACGCCGGCTCCACGCCCGGCGGCGGCTTAACGCCGGGCGTGAACAGGTCCGGCGGCAGTATGCCGCTGCAGGTGACGCTGGTGCCGGTGATGTCTATGAGCCACAGGTTGCGCAGCCGCCCGATGCTCTCGGGCAGCGTGCCGGACAGGCCTGCGCGCGGGGGCGCGTGCGTGCGGGGTGGGGCGTTGCGGCGGCGCGCAGCGCTTGCGAGGGGCTGGGCAGCGATGGCAGCGGCGGCCGCATGCCGTGCGCAGAAGTGCCCGCATGGCAGCGGCAGCAGCATGCCGCCTCGGCGCTGCGGGCGCTGCCACGCGCATGGCGCGCGCATACATACGCGTGCAGTCCCTCGCGCATGGCGCGCGCATGGCGCCATGCGTGGCAGCGCATGCGGGGGGGCGCGCACCTCTGTTGAACGCCATGTCGATCAGCGACACGTCTGGCAGGTCGTCAAACACGTCGGGCAGCTGCCCCACCAGCCCGACCGCCGCCACGTGCAGCGCGCTGACCGAGTTGGCGCCGTTCTGGCACAGCTCGAGCGACGTCGTGAGCGTGCTGCCGCAGCAGTTCACGCCCCACCACGTGCAATAGGATGAGTTGGCGCCCCACGGCTCGATGCCGGGGTTGCCGACAACCAAGGCGGCGTCGTCGGTGAGGAGCCGCGAGTCGGTGCGGCCGACGGCGTTGAGCAGCCGGAGCAGCGCGGCGCGCTGCGTCGGCACGTCGCCCGCCGGCGTGAACGCCTCCAGCGCCGCCTTCCACTTCTGGGCGCGCGCGGGGCGCGGGAAGGAAGCAGCCACGAGCAACAGCGCCAGCAGCAGCGCCGCAGCGCGGCCCAGGGCGGCAGGGGGCGGGCGGGAATGGCCGCTTCCGCAAGATCGCCGCCCCAGTGTGGGCCCTCCACCGCCCACGGCTTCTACAATGTGATCCATGTAACTCTTTCGTTGCTGTACGCCCAGCCTCGGGCTGAGCTGACGGGCCCAACCTGCCCAAGGGCGGTGCCCAAGCCTTCACAGGCTCATCTCACGGAACGGCAGCGGGTGAGCATCAGCACGAACTCAATGAGGGATGTTGTAGGCCAAGTTCACCGGGCGGAGGCCAAGCAACGTGGAGCGCCGGCGCAGCCGCTGGTGTGTCGCCGCACTGGGGAGTCGCCTGGCCAGCGCTTGGCAATGCCTCGGCAGTCGGCGAGCCCGCGCGACCCTGCCCACGCGGTGCGCTGCGATGCGCCATTCACCGGCTGCCGAACCCCGCTGCCCTGATACCAAGGCCCAGGCCCTGCAGCCCAGGTGTAGACCAATCGCGCCTTTCAATTACCCGCAGCTTCTCACTCAGCGGTGCAGGAATAACTGCTCAACTCCAAACTGGGAACAGCGGGCGCTCAACAATACGGGCTCATGATGAGCTGTCAAACGGCAGCCGATGCAGGCGCCTGCGCTGACGAGGCACGGCGGCGCTCCAACCCATGTGGGGGCGAGGCGGCGTTTCGAGCGCCCTGCGGCGTTTGGGAAAACCGCCGCGGGCCGCCACGAACGCTGCCCCCATCCCCACCCCTCGAACGGCCGCCGCCCCTCAGGCTTTTGTCATTGCGAACGCGGCGGCCATCCGGATGGCGGGCACCATCGTTCCCATGATTGTATCAACGTCGGGGTGCGCCTGTTGTTTTTTTTAAGAGGGGGAGGGGCGCGTTTTTGTGGGGGGCCAGCGGCTGGTTTGGCGGCCTCCCAGGCCAGGGCCACGGCTTGAGCCCACCAACCCTCAACCCGCCAGGGGATGACTAAGCCCCCAACCCTCCAGGTAATGACTAACCCCCCCCCCACCTGGATCACCGCCTCCAGCCGGTCCTCTGGCTTCCCGTTGTACGCCCTCCCCGCAAACGCCGCCGGCCCCTCGAACATGCGCAGGAACAGCACCCGCCCCGCGCCCTCCACGCTCTCCACGCAGCCGATGATGTCGACGGCCGAGGCAAACCCCCCGTCGCCGGCGCGGCGCAGCAGGCCGAGGCTGAAGCCGCCGTCCCCCAGGCGGTCGACTTTGAGGGGGAGCACAAAGGGCAGGTTGCGGCCGTTTTGGTTGAGGGTGGCCACGTGCTGGTAGATAGAGGTCATGAAGGCGCCCTCGTCGGCGGCGGCGGGAATCTTGGCTGTGGCGAGCTGCGCGCGGCGGGGTGGGGGCGGGGGCGGGGGGGCGAGGGGGTGCAGCGGGTTTGTGAGGGCGGCGGCGGCCGGCGGCGCGTGCTGCGGGGTGGTCGCGGCGACCCCCGTTGCTGCTGTGGTGGACAGCCACGCCACGCCTCCCCGTTGCTGTCGACGCAACAGCAGCAACGGGGAGCTCAGCAACCCCAGTCAGTTGGAATGCGGGCCGGAGAAGGCAAGCGCGGCCGGCCAGGCAAGCCCACCGCACCTGAATGTGCGGCGAGTCCGCGCTCGGCACTGCGGCCGCGCTGCAGCGGGCGGCGCGAGCGCGCCGCGGCGCGGCCGCGCGGCTGGCTGCCCTGGCTGCCCCGAACGGACGGGCGGCCTGCCGGGAAGCGCTGGACGCCAGCATGGCTGCTGCTGCGCGCGGAGCTGGGAAAGTCAGCGATCAGATCCACAGGACGCGTGGGAGGACTTTCCCCGCGTTCCCGCGTCTTGTTCCGGCTCGTGATCGTTTTTGAAGTCAAGAAGCGTGCGAATGGGACCGGTTGAAGCCGGCGGCGTAGATGCTGGTGACCGGCGGGCGCCACTCGGTGTGACGGTGGCGTTGTCCGCGCTTCGCCGCTCGCGGCCACGTGCAGGTGGCCAATCCACCGCTGAAGCTGGTATTCGAGCCCGTCTGGTGCCGTAGTAGTTACACAAGTGCTCATCACGGGACACCCCCAAAGCATAAGGTACGGTAGTCAGAGGCCGGCCGCGGCTGCCTCGCACCATCTGCCTCGTAATGGGCACACGGCGGGGCGCCGCCGCCAGACGTGGGCCAGCACATCGAGGGGGAAACCCCCTCAGCGTTTATTCGACTTCAAACCGGCCAGGGAGCTTCGCTGAGTTGGCTCCCTTTGAGAAAGGCATCGTGTGGGCGCAAAAGGCAAGTGTATGGCCCCTGCGCGCGCACCCCAGGGGCTGTTGGTCCCCGCGGGGCGGGGCAGGGCGGGCAGGGGCTTGGCAGCCCCGCTGAGAGTGTCGTCTGCGGCGCGCCCCGCGGCGCCGCCGGCGAGGCGCGCGCTTGTGGCACGCATGCCGGCCGGCGGCCGGGCGCAGCGGTGCATACCGGGGCGAAAGGCAAGCGTGCGCGCCGCCAGCACTGGGCGGCGCGTGGGTGGCGTGGGTGGTATGGGAGGGGGCGTGTTGCATCGTTTGTGTGTGAGTGGGTCGTGGGAATGGCGGAAAGAGCGTGAGGCTATGCCCGCTTTGGGATGGTGGGTGGTCTGGCTGGGCCCTGTCTGGGCCCTAGCGGGGCCCGTCTTTTGGGTGGAGGGGTGGGTTTGCGAGGCTGGACTAGCCTTCCAGCAAACCAACCCCAGGGCAGGGCATGGGGGGTGGCAGGGGGTGCACTAGCAGTGCGAGGGGGCGCGGCGGGTCAGGCAGCAGGCAAGGGGGGCCGCTGCATTGGGGATCGGCGCCTTGCGGGATGCGTGCTGAGTGCTGAGGGTGGTGCTGGGTGCAAAAAGGTGCACGGGGGCGAGTCACTTGGGGCTCAGGACTGAAACGACGCGCGCGTGGGGTTGGGCCAGCGGGCATGTACGTGTGGGGGGAGGCAGTTCGAGGTAAGTACGTCCAAAAACCGTTCCGCGGTGTTGCCTGCCGTCCTTGCTTGTTTGGCTTCTTGGCTTGTTCGGGTGAGCCTCCAGTCTTTCGGCGTTCTGCGGAAAGTCGTCGCTTTCTCGCCGCCTCGGAGCAATGGCGGGTCGGGCGCGGGCGCGGCCGGGGTTGCGCCTTGTTCAATCAAACGAGCGCGGGCCTGCGGGTCGGCGGGGAGGGGCGGGGACGGCGGGCACCCGTTCAGGAGCGAGATGGCAGATCCCTAGGGTCGCGCATTGGCGGGGTTTGACGGCCGTCGGGACTCGTCGGCGCGCGGCGACAACGGTGGCGGCAGTCCCAAGCCGCTTGACCCGTCCAGCCCCCGCCTGCGCGCGGCGCAGGCGTGCAGGCGCCTGCACGGCTTTGCGCGCGTGGCCGGGTTGGAGGCGCCGTCATTTGAGCCCAGCGGCCTCACCTCAGTTTGTTTCCCGCCGCGTCGGTTGCAACGGAGCCGTCCGGCAGAACGAAGCACTCCCCGTCGCGTGAGAGCAGCAGCCGCTCGCCGCCGGGGCCCCTCAGCGGCTTGGCCTGGCGTTTCCGGGGCGGCGGGGCGGGCGGGGGCTGCGTGTTGACCACGCACACGGGGCGTTTGCAGGGGCACGGCAGGTCGGCGTGTCGCGCCCCGTGGCACCAGGGGCCGGGCGCCGAGCAGAGCAGCGCACAGTGCCGGGAGAGATGCAAGAAAGAGGGCAATTAGAGCCGCACCAGCGGCCACGTGCAGAGCGCGCCCATGCAGCTCATTTGCAGTGCCTCCCCCCGCGGCCCTCGCAGCGCGGGGCGGCCGGCGCAGGGGGCGTACAGCAGCCCAAGCGCCGACCGCGCCAGCGGGCGGCCGCCGGGGCCTAGCAGCGGGCAGCCCTCTGTTGGGGGGTTGCGTTGGGGATTGCGGAGGGCGAGCTTCAGTTAGGGTGCGGGCAGGTGCGTGCCGCAGCGCCAGCCCTGTCAAGGGCCACGTGAAGCGCAGAAAGGCATGGTTACGTGGCTTGCTCAACCCCTAGTAAGCAGCCAAAACCACAAACCCAAACTCAGAGTGAGCTTTGCGCCCTCTGCGCAAAGCTCCCATCTGAGAGGCGCTTTGCGGTTCCAGAGCTTGGCTCAGGCTGCTTTTTAACCCTGCCGCTGCAAGGTTTCAAACACCCCCCCGCACGCAAAGCAGGCCCCCACCCAACGCGCGGCCGGGACCCACCAAAAGTCCAAACATACGGCCGCGCCCCCACGCCGACCGAGCCGCCGCCGCCGTCGGCCTCGCAGAGCAGCTTCCCCTCAGAGTCCACCAGGCTGGTGCCGTTTTTCCCGAGCTGCGCCGCCGCGCCGGCGACGAGCAGCGGCCGCCCGTCGGCGGCGGAGACCAGCGCGCCTCGCTCGCCCAGGGCGAGCGGCTGCCCGGCGGGCCCGAGCAGGGGCAGCGCCGCCGGCCCTGCCGCGAGGAGCGTGCGCCCGTCGGGGCCGAGGGCGAGCGGCGCGCCGCCGGGGCCGCGGAGGGCGCCGCCGGCGGGGGCGAGCGCGAGGGGCCGGCCAGAGGCGCTCACCACGGGGCGGCCCGCGGCGTCGGCCATGACCAGCAGCGGCGCGCCGCCGGCGCCGGCCAGCGGCGCGCCGCGGGCGTCGAGCAGCGGTCGCGCGAGCGCGTCGCCGGCGCCGGCGCCGGCGCCGGCCGCCGCCGCGCCGAGGCGCAGCGCCAGGGGGAGGCCGGTGGAGGGGTCGGCCAGCGGCGCGCCCGTCTCGGGAGAAACCAGCGCCGCGCCGCCGGGCGCGAGGCCGATGGGGCCGAGGAAAGGGTGCTCCAACGGCACCCCGTCCGGCCCCACGAGCGCCGCCGCGCGCGCCGCGCCGCCGGCCCCGCCGCGCGCCGCGGCCGCCGCGAGCGCCGCCGCGGCGGGCGCGAAGCAAAGCGCGACGGCGGCGGCGACGAGGAGGCCGAGCACGGCGGCGGCGGCGGGGGGGCCGCCGGCGGAGAGGGCGGCGGCCGTGGCCGCGGCGGCCGCGGCGGCCGCCGCCTCCTCCGTCCCGTGCGGCAGGAACCACAGCAGCGCGGCGGCGCCGCCCGCAGCGGCGGCGGCGCGGCACCGCGCCGGCCGGCCGTCGGGCGCGACCAGCGCCCGCCCGCCCGCGAGCAGCAGCAGCCCGCCGCGCGGCGCGAGGCGCAGCGGGCGGCCCGCAGGGTCCAGCAGCGCCCTCGGCTGCGCGCCCGGCGCGGCCGGCAGGGCCACGAGCCCGTCTGCGCTGCCCCACGCCAGCCCGAGGCGGCGGCCGTCGGGGGCCCGCAGTGGCCTGCCGTCCGAGGTGCAGAGCAACTGGCGGCCCAGCCCCAGGCTCAGCAGCTCCCCATCAGGGCCGAGCAGGCCGGCGGGGCCGCCGCAGAGGGCCGCCGTCAGCGTGGCGGCCCACGCGCCCAGCGGGAGGCGCGCCTCGGGCAGCTGCTCCGACGGGGCCGGCGCGGCCTCGGCCGCCGCGTCCGCCGGCAGCGCCGCCGCGCCTGCGGGCTCAGCCCCTGGCTGTGGAGATGCCGGGGCCGCGGCCTTTGCAGGCTCAGCCGCCGCGAGCTCGCACGCAGCGGGGGGCGCCGGCGCCCGATCGACTTCCGTAACTGAGGCCAGGGCGGCCGCGGCCGCGGCGCCGCCGGCAGGCGCGGGCTTTGCGTCTGCGTCTGCGGGGCCGGTGTTTGCGTGGGTGAGGACGATCATCGCCTCCGCCACGGGGGCCATGGTGGACGCCTCGGCCGGGGCCGGCGCCGGCAGAGCAGCCCGCGGCGGGGCCGCAGGCTCTGGCGCCAGCGCGGCCGCAGCCGCCGCAGCCGCGGCCGCAGCCGCAGCCGCGCGCCTGGCGGGCGGCCGCGGCGGCCGCGAGGCCGCCGTCGCGGCCGCAGACCCCGGCGCGGCTGCCGCGCCGCCGCCGCCGCCGAGCGGCGCGAAGCTCCATGCCCGCCGCTGCGGCGGCGGCCGCCGGGGCGGCGCGGGGACGGGCGCGGCGGCGCCGGCGGCGCGGCTGTCTATCTCCGCCACAATGGCCGCGACGCGGGATGCCTTGGCGGACGCCCCCTCGGCCGGGGCCGCCGCCTCCGCCGCCCCGCCGGCCTCCGCCCCGCCGTCGGCGCCGCCGGCGGCGGTCGTCTCGGGCGGCTCGGCGCCGTCGCCCTCGCCGTCGCTGGTGCGGGGGGAGGCCGAGCTCCCACCGGGCGCGGCGGGCTCGCGCGCGCCGGGCGTGGTGGGCTGGAGCTCCGCCGAAGCGCGCCGCTCCAGCGGCTGTTCGCTCGACTGCTCGGTCGCCTCCGCCGCGGCCGTGCGGCGCGCCGCGTCTGGGGCCGCGCCGGCGGCCTTGCTGCCGGCCCCCGTGGCGGCTCCGCAGGCGGCCGCGGGCTTGGCGGCGCCGCAGCGGGGAGACAGCGGCCGCACGTGCCGCGCCCCGGCGGCCATGCTGGAACACCAGTAAGGCTTTCCCGGCGCGCCTTTGGGGCCAGGGACGGTGACCCGCAGCGTGGCCGAGACTGTCACCGCGTTGGGCTCGGGCTCTGTTGGGAGGCGGGTGCGGGACGCGGCGAGCGCACGTTGCGGCGCAGAGCGGCGAGCCACGCCGCCGCGAAGTATTATATCTACAACTCTCCTTCCCTCCGCGGCCCCCCGACGCGGTGCCGCGGCCCTGCTCGCCCCGCAACGGAGCGGTTCTCCCGCGGGAGTGCGTAGAGCACTCACCCCGCCACACGCCCTCCTCAGGGACGCTCTGCATGGCATATATTGTACCAAATCAGCCGTTAATTTTGATTGCGATGGCCTCGACGAGGGGCCCACCGGGTTGGGACTTGGGCGGAATCGAAGGGCGCGCCCGCAAGGGCTCTCCGGCGCGCGCTGTGAGTTTGTATGTTGAGGTTCGAGTCGGGGCCAGTTACGCAGAAGAGAGTCAGCACAGCACCCGCATTCGAGCAACCGGCGCCACTCGTCACCCGCCAGGGCGCGTCATGAAGCGGCGCCGTGCCTGCTCAGCCCCGTAGCCCTCTGAAGCCGGCTTCTGAATCCACATGCTACTGACAATTTTACAAATTTGACACCCTGGACTGCTACAACCGCCACCGCAAAGCCGGAAACGCGACATGCCGCATGCAAGCCTCCCCCAACAAGAAACTGCTCCAACCCTGCTGCCTGAATGCTTGTGCTCCGCCCCCCTGCCGCCGTGCACGTGCCGCTAACTTATTATCTTGGAGGCGCAGGTGGATGCATCATAAAGCCACCTACTGCCGCCAGCGCACGCCGGGCTGTTAGTGCAGGCTAACCACAACCTGCCCCCGCGCGCCAGCCTGCCCCGGCCGCCGGCCAGCCGGTCAGCCAGGCCCCCCGCCGGCCAGCCAGCAAAACGCCCGCCGCCTCACTCGTCGCCGCCGTCCAGCGACTCCTCATCCATCAGCCGAAAGGACTTCAGCCCCGCCGCCGCCTCGGCCGCCGCCTCGCGCGCGGAGAGGCGCGGGGTCGCGAGCACGAGCTCGCGCACGCGGGACGACAGGCCGTTGGCGCGCGCCAGGAGCTCCGCCACGGGCTGGTCCGGCATGCGGCTGCATGCGGGTTGGGGGGCAGGCGGGGAGAGGCGCGTGAGCGCTCGCAGTGCGTAAGCTCTGAGCGGGGTGTTGGCCATTTGGGTGGCGCGGCGACAGCCATGCAGGCGCAGCGCGCATGCAAGGGTGTGTGGGCTCCATGCGCGCATGCGGGCGGCGGCCCCAGCCCCTCCACGTGCCACGGCACCCGCGCCCCACCTGGACTGCGTCTGCGCGCGCGCCAGCAGGCTCGCCACGTCAGCAGACGCGGCCACCGCGCCCAGGCGCAGCAGCGGCACAACCGGCGCCGCCGCGGGCGCGGGCGCGCAGGCGGCGCCGGTTGAGAGCTCCGCCTCCTCGGCTGCCTCGCCGTCACTGGACAGCTGCTCGTCCATCTCCTCCATGGCAGCTTCCTCCTCCTCCTCCTCGCCCTCGTCCTCCTGCATGGCAGCTTCCTCCTCCCGCATGGCAGCTGCCGCCTCGAGCACGGTGGACTGCCCCACCCCGGCCTCGGCCTCTTCGCCCTCGCCGCACAGCGCCGCGGCGGCCTCCACCTCTACAGGACCCGGCCCGGCCAGCGCCGCCTCGCCCGCAGCCTCGGCCGCCTCGCTCGCGTTGGGCGAGCGCGGGCCCTCCTCGTCGCTGGCCGAGCCGCCGGCGTCGGCGCGGGGCTCGGGGGAGGCCGCAGCGGAGGGGGTGCCGCCGGCTGCGTCGGCCGCGGGGGTGGTGGCCGCGGCGGGACCCGCCTGGGCGCGCTCCTGCTGATCAAACGCCGCGCCCGCCGCCTCTGAATTGACCTCCTGATCCTCTTCTGCCTGGTGCTGCTTCTGCAGCTGCAGAGCCGCGTCCTGGCGCTGCTCAGGCTCCCACGCCTGCTCCTTCTCCTGCTGCCCCTCCTCCTCCTCCTCCTCCTCCTGCCGCCCCTCCTCCTCCTGGCACTGCTGGTGCACTGCGCTCATCTCCTCATGCGCCCCTGCCTCTGGCAGGCCCTCCACGCGCTCGGCGGCAGGCTGCGGCGCAGCAGCGGGGCCGGACTGAGCCTCCGCCGGCGCAGCCGCGGCTTCGGGTGCGGCGGCCTCTGCCTCGGCGCCCGCGGCGGCCGCATCCTCGGCGGCCGGGGCGCACTCGGCGGGGGCCGTCGGCGCCTCCACGCCGAAGTCCTGAATCGGGTCACCGGCGGGCGCCCCGCCCGCCCCGGCGCCGGCGTCGGCGCCCGCGTCGGCGTCGGCGCCGGGCGCGGGGGCGTCGGCGGGCTTGGAGGGGAGCTGATCGCGCCGCCGGCCGCGGGCGGCGGGGGCGTCATCGCTGGCCGCGTCGTCCTGTGCGCGATCGGTGGCCGCTTCCTTGGCCGCGAGCTGCGACGCCGGCGCGTTGCCTGCGGGGGCGGGGGCGGGGATGTGCGGCGGCGGGCGGGCGTCAGTCAAACTCGGGTAGCAGCTGTGGGTGTGCGGGCTGTCGTGCGCGTCGCGGCGCGGCGTTGCCGGCCAGCGCCCACGCGCCCGGTCGCGCTGAGACGCACCCTTCACGGCCTCGCTCCCCCCCAAGCAGAAGCAGCGGCGAAGCATGGCTTGCGAACGGGCGGGGCGTGTGCTGTCTGCGGGACGGACGCGGTGCGGACGCTTTCGGTCTGGTCAGCAGCTACAACGATTGGGATCGGAGTGTAGGATTGATTGTGTGAGGGGAGGCGAACTCAAACGGCCTCTTGCTGTCTGCTCGCCGTTTGAGTTACCAAACGCCGCCCGCAAGCCGAGCCGCGGGCGTATGTGATCGTAGCCGTACAGAGCGACGCCTTTCTGCGCACCACGCACTGTGCCGCCCGCCAGCCCCGGGCGGCGCCACGCTGCACGCTGCCGACGCCCTTTCGCCCGTAGCCAGCAGCCGACCTGCCCGCGTGATTTACACGTGTGGCGGGCGCATTGATGAAATGCGTGTGGATCGCATGACGTTGGCGCGGCGGTGTACAGCAGCGGCAGGCGGCGCACTTTCAGGCACTGCCGCGGCCTGGGCCGCTGGGCGGCTGGGGTGTGTCGGTGCCAAGCGTCCAGGCGCGAGGGCCGCCGCGCGCCGCCGCCGCCGCCGCATTAATTCGACCCGCGTGGCGCGCCGCGGCCGGCCGACAGGCCCGCGCCCCACCGCAGCGCCGCGCCGCGCCACGCGGGGGGAAAGGGGCCTAAGGCGTAGGCAACTGCAGAAGGGGCTTGTTTTCGAGTGCACTAGATGGTTTGGGCCCTTCGGCAACTGAGGGGTGTGGGACCCAAGTACAGACTGGGGAAGAGAGGGAGGCAGGAAGATAGAGAGGAGAGGGGAAAGTTGGGCCTGGATGCATGGGGATGCAGGGTCGCAGCGCTGACCGCACCGCTGCTTCTGTTGCCGTCCGGGGCCGGCAGCGGTGCATGCGGTGGGGGTTTGTGCGGCGGCGGTTAGCAGGGCTGAAACCGCCCGGGCATCTTTGGTGCAGGCCGCCGGCTAGTGGGGTGCCGGCTCGTGTTCGGCAAGGAGGGAAATGCAGGGGGGGGGCGGGCTGACCGCCCCGCCGCCCAGGGAAAAGGGGAGGCCTCGCTGACCGTGGGAGCTAGCGGCGGGGCCGCCACCGCCGGCACCGGCGCGCCGGCTGCGCGCGCGGCGCGCGCGCCCGCCCCTGCGAGGGACGGTCCCAGGCGCCGCGTGCGGCGCGCGGCGCGCGGCGCGCGGCGCGCGGCGCGCGGCACGCCGCCGGCGTGCGGGGCGGCCGGGCAAATGCGAATCTAGGGGGGCGAGAGGAAGGGTGGACGACCGCAATAGGAGAAGAACAGGTATAGGAAGGCCCGGCCCCCGGCCTGCCGGGCTGGCTCGCGGCCACCCGGGCCGGCGCCGCGCCGTGGCGGCGCGCGCCGCGCCGCGGTGGCGCGCGCCGCGCTGCACGGCGCTTCCGGGGCGCGAGCCGGCGGGGCGCGGCAGGGCGGGGGCAACCCCTTGTTGACAAAAAAGCAGGCGAAGAGGGGTCAGGTGTTGGGGTGATCTGCGGGTTTTGTTGTTTGCCTAAAGGCGGCCCAGAGGTTGGGGCGCGCCGGGGCAGTTCACAAGTGGCAGGCCGCGCCGGCGCGCGCCGCGCCGCGCGCCCCGCTGCGGTGCGGGGGGCACGGCGCGCGCGCGCGCGCGCGGGGCCCAAGTCCGAAGGCGTCGCCGCCGCTGGCATCTGGTGCGGGCCCTGGGCTGTTCAGCCCTCGATGCCGCCGGCGAAGTTGCCGGACGCCCCTCCCGAGTAGTTGACCCGCGGATACGACGCCCCCCCGTTCGCCGCCGGCGCCGGCGGCGGCACGCCGATCGGCAGCGCCGCCGCGCCCGCGCCCGCGCCCGCCTCGGCGCCCGAATGGACGCCGTTGGCGGCGCCGTTCGCGCTGGCCCCGTCCGCGCCCGCGTCGCCGTCGCCGCCGGCGCGCTTCTTCGAGTTGTGTTTGATTTCGTAGATGGGCGTGATCGAATCGTCCTTCCGGCTGTAGCGGTGGGTCCTCTGCAGCTGCAGCTTGGTCGCCTCGAGCACGGCGGCCACAAAGGTGATGAGCCCGAGGCACGCCGCGGCGGGGGCCACCCAGTATGCAAACGGCTGGCCGTGGTAGTTGTGGACGACCACGGTCCCGAGGAACACGTTGGCGATGCCCGCAGCCACGGTGAGGCGCCCCCAAAGGTGGTGGAAGCCGGTCCACGCGCCGCGCGCGCGGCTGCCCGCCTTGGACGTCAGCCGCAGCGGCGCGACCGCAAACTGCAGCAGCGCGGAGCCGATGGTGGCGATGCCCAGCCATTTGTGGGGCTCGTACATCCAAACAGAGTTCATCGTTTTGAAGCCCGTGCCCAGGAGCACGATGGCAAAGCCCGCGAGCGCGCAGACCAGGGCCAGCGCCTGGATGATCACGTGCACCCAGATCCAGCTGTCGAACACCTTGCCCTGTTTTTTGAATTCCAGGGGGCGTTGAAGGTTTGGTTAGGGTTTAGGGGCACGATTCCGCGGGGCGTTTTGGGGGCCGGGTGGCGTGGTGGGGCCTTGGGGGAGCTCGCAGGGGCTGCTGCAGTCAGCTTCGCAGGGGCGCTCTGCTGCGTGCCCTCCGGACTGCTGTTCAGGGGGCTTTGCCCGCCGGCGGCAGTCCACGCGGCCACTCGGCAGTCCGGGCCTGCCGCCCAACCGCCCCGACCGCCCGCGGCTGAGCCTCCCTCCACTCGCCACAGAGACGCCACTCCTTAATGGCCGTGCCCGGGGCAACGCCGCGGCCGCGGCCCCCTGCCCCGCCCGTCCCGCCCGCCCCGTCCTTTTTGAACGCAAGGGAACGCGACAAACTGCTGCGGGCCGACACAAGGCCCCCTTTTCCCCCGGCGCCCCCTCACCGTCCGGGGGTCCCGCCCAAACATCCAGCGGTGCCGCCCGATCAGCGCCCCCATAGGCAGCAGCAGCGCAAACGCCGTCATCATCAGCGCGCCGTGGAGGTAGGCCCACGTGGCCCTGTCAGACCCGGGGATGACTGGGAGCATGAGCACCTTGTCGCCCGCCTCGGAGCGCTTGGCCTGCGGCATCATGCCGAGCGGACGGAAGCCGACGGTCAGCGGCGGCGGCATCGCGCCCGTCGGCGGCAGCACGGGCGGGCCTGCGGCGGGGAGGGGCGGGGATGCGGGGCGGGCGGCGGGGGCGGTCGGCGAGGTGCTGCTGCGGCGGCGGCAGCGCTAGGGGCGCGTGCCCTTCAGTTGGAAGCGGGGGGGGGGGGCGGCGCAGCAGACTGCCGCCTCGGCTCCTGGCTACAATCAAGACCACGGCGGTCGCCGCTGCCACTCCATCCCAAGCCCATTCCAAGCCCAAGCCCAGTCCCCGAGCCCAATCCCCGAGCCCGGCCCCACATTTGGCGCTGGCGCTGATGTTGGCGCAGGCGCCGTTGGTGAACCCGACGGGCAGCTCGGCGCCGGCCTGGCGGTATGTGTCCTTGGGGCCGGTGGCACTGGTGACGCGGAACGCCAGGGGCTTGCCTGCGTTTTTTGTGTGTTGTGTGCATGTGTTTGTGGGTTGGAGCGCGCTTGTGTCCGTTTGGAATGCACACAAACTGGCTGGCCCGCTTGGCAAACATGCCATGCAGACAGCCGCCGCCGCCGCCATCGCCACCGCCGCCGCTACCGCCGCCGCCGCCGCCGCCGCCGCCGCCGCCCGTGCTTAGTCGCCGCTGCGAGCGGGCAGCCGCAAAGCCCAGCAGCCGGCGCACCCGCTGCGTCGCAGGGGACCGTCACGTTCGCCACAAAGCCATTGGAGGGCGACTTGTCACCCGAATGGATGCTGTTGGGGCTGCGGGGGGAGGGGTGGGGAGCGGGGGCGCGGCCGCGCGTCGGCAGGGTGTGCGTGGGGGGGGGGGTCCAACCGACGCGCTGTGCATGCTTTGCGGGGCGCCGTGGCCTGGCGCGGGCGCGGGAGAGCCGCAGCCCTGGCGACGGCGGCGGCGCCCGCTCGAAGGGCGCGCCGACTGCACCGCGCCGCCCCCGGCGCGCCCGCGTGGCGCCGCCTGGCGCGGCAAAGCCCGGCGCGCGGGCGCGCCCCACCATTTGGCGTCGCCGCCGATGTTGCCGGCGCTCGATGTCAGCAGGACCAGCCGCGCGCCCGGGAAGAACACGGTCACGGCGTACTTGCCGCCGGGGCACACGGCCTTGACGGGGGCGCCGTTCAGCTCGGTGAACGCGAATTTGGCATCCCTGGGGGGCGGCGCGCGGGCGGCACGGGCGCGGGCGCGGCGCGGGGGGCGGCGTCGGTCGGCGGCGTCGGTCGGCGGCGCGGCGGCACGGGTGCGGGTGCCGGGCGCTGACGGCCCGGGCCGTCGGCTGGCCTGCGGACGCGTGGGCGCCGCTCGGCCGCGCTTTTTTGGCCGGCTGCATCGCCCTGGTGGATTCGCGCTGCCCGGCGGCCCCCCTGGCGCCTGGGATTGCGCGCGGACCGACGCACTTGTCCGCAATGGGGGCGCCGTGCCCGCCGAATGCCTTGGTGGGATGGTCGAAGCAGTTCTTCGCGTTCTTCGCGAGGAAAAGCGACGGGAACGCGGCCGCCTGCAGCACGCAGGCCGCGAGGCCGACCAGCAGCAGGACTCGCCGCGGCATGGCCCTAGCCCGTTCGATTCTCCGTTGTGCCGAAACAACGCGTTATCACCGAGTATCCAATTGGCATTGGTTCCAGGGCGCTGGGCTTCATCAGATCGGCCCCGCACTGTCACTCGCCAAGCACGGCGGCCCTTGGCACGGGTGACACGGCGTCAAAAAGGTCCCGGATGCCAATGTGGCAGTTTCAGGCGCCAGGGCGCCGTCGGCAGGGGGTGGCACGGCCCGCGACTGGACGGCTCAAATCAGCAGAGGGTCAGAGCAGGTCAGCAGGCCCGCCGCAGTAGCAGGCGCCCCCCCCCCCCCAAATCTCACAAGGCCCCCGCAGGCAGTCTAGTTTACACACACACAGAGGTGCCGCCGTCACCAGGCCCCGCGCTGCGGCACGGGGGCGGTTGGTCGGGCGGGCGGCGCCTCGGGCTTTGGCACAGTGCGTGGGACGCGGACACGCGCCCGCGGGCGGGCCGGCGGGGGCGCGCAATGCAACCCGCAGGCGCCGCATACAGGGGAAATGCACGGTGCAGGGCGCGGGCGGCGGGCGCGCCGGCCGGGGGGGGGGAGTGGGGCATGTGGGTCCGGGCCGCCTGCCCTCACGTCGCCATGCGGGGCGCTTTAATGGTACAGTTGGCATCTGAGTCGCGCCGCGCGCGTTGGCAATCGGGTAGCGCCGCCGCGCGCGCGGTGCGCGCGGGTGCGGCAAAAAGGCATACCGGGGGGCCGGGGCTCACTCGGGCCGCTCACGGCGTGGCGCGGCGCCCGCAAAAGCACGAAGGGTACAGCGCCCGGGGGGGGGGAAGAGCATACAGAAGCCGCTCGGTGGGGGCACCGGGCACACGCGCCCGGCCAGCCGCGGGTGACTCGCTCGCAGCCAAGCGGCACGCCGCCGCCGCCGCGGGGGGGGGTTGGGCGCACGCTGTCAGAACAGGGTCCCGCCAGTGCCGCCGCCGCCGGGGTGGGGCCGGTGCGCGGCGCAGGCGGCGGGGCCGGCCGCAAAGGCGGGGCCGGGCGCGTAGATGTCCCACCGCTTTGACACCTTGTCGAGGATGCCGCCGCCTTGGACGATGGCGTTGCTGCGGTCCGAGGCGGGCGCGCGCGGGGCGGGGCGTGGGTCGAGGGCTTGAAAGGCCGCGTGGCCGCTTTGGGAGCGTGCGGGCATCGCGCACAAACGAGCACGAAGCAGGAGCGCAGAAGCAGAGCGCAGCAAAATCCCCACCAAAACGCATTGCACACGGCCGCGCACGCGGCCGCGTTTTGTCAGCCGTGCGCAGCAGCGGCTGGGCTCCACCGCCTGGGCACAACAGCCAGACGCCAATACAACAGCGACGCCATAAATCAGCGCGTAAAACGGCGCCAAAAAAGCAGTGCGGCGCGCCGCCGGCCCCACCTGAGCGCGTCGAGCTCCGGGGGCACGCCCCACAGGAAGGGCACGCACACCGTCAGCCGCAGCACCTCGTGCACGCCGCTGCGCACCTGCCGCTCCTGCAGCAGCACCTCCCCGCCGCGGGACAGGACCGTGTCTTCTATGGACTCCTGTTTGGGGTTTCGAATTTCGAATTTCGAATTTCGGGTTGCAGATTTCGAATTGCTGATTGATTGGGGGTTGGTTTTGGGGGGCGGGCGGTAGGACGCGGAGCCGCCGTTGATGGTTTCAACAGTGCGCGGAACCTTAAACTTGCAGCTGTTTCGCTGAGTTGACGACGCTGCCGTAATAACTAACAAAACAAGCAGCTGAGCCAACCCTGCCCTGGTTGGGCACTTGGGCAAGCAAGGCTCGGCGCGCGCAAGGGGGGAAAGGGCGCTCGCCTGCAGGTAGTCCACGGACTGGCAAAACCCCAGGAAGTTGACCCGGCGCGTGGGGTCGCGGCCGTTGGTGGCGGAGACAGCAAAGCTCGCGCCGATGCACAGCGTCTGGGGAGGGGGTGGGAGAGGGGGGCGTTGCGCGGCGGTTTTCGGCGGTTGTTTGGGGGTGTGCGGGCCCGTTTTGAAGT
Organism: Raphidocelis subcapitata; assembly: GCA_003203535.1. NCBI lineage: Eukaryota > Viridiplantae > Chlorophyta > Chlorophyceae > Sphaeropleales > Selenastraceae > Raphidocelis > Raphidocelis subcapitata. The sequence goes on along the minus strand of BDRX01000055.1, from coordinate 5,389 downwards.
GGCAGCCGCCCTCAACCGCACGCCCCCCCATCGCCGCACCTGCTCCTCCCAAGTAGGCATCGGCTGCTGCCGGCCGCGCCACCCCCCCGCCGCGCGGCCAGCGGCATCTGAGGGGTCAATCGAGATCCGGCGCCCCGGCAGGCGGTGCACGGTGCCCTCCGCGGTGAAGATGGTGATGATCTGGGGGGCGGCGGTTTTGGGGGCGGTTTAGGTGTTGCTCCCTTGCGAGACCTGCGTGCTGGCGCGGCGTGGCGGGCGTAGGGCGTGCCAAGCCGGGGGGCGCAGCGCCGCGGCAGGGCGCCGCCCGGCACACGAGGCGCGCGCGCGGCGCGCGCGGCCGCACCTCTTGCACGGTGTTGCTCTCCTCCGGCTGGAGCGGGCCGAGGGCGTCCCTGAAGAAGGCCTGGGGGCGGCGGGGCGTGGCGGGGGGAGGCGCGTCGGCGCGCCGCGCGCGCTGCGAGCGCTGCACGGCGAGCGCTGCCCGGCGCAGGCCCCGGCCGCGCGAATCCCGGCGCGCACCCTCCGGAAAGTCGGGCGAGACCCGCGTGATGCCCTTGAAAGCCGCGGTACCGCGCTCGCCGGGCGCTGCCCGCGCGGGTGGGTTTGGGGTGCACTCAAGCGCATTTGGCGAGCAGCTGTGCGGGGTTTCCGCGCGCGCCTTCGTAAATGGTAAGCAGGTCGGAACATACAAATGCCAGAACCGGGCTGGCGGGCTCCTCTTTGCTGCGCCCGGCGGGGCGCCCGTGCAGATCCGGCCACGCCACCGGTCAAACGCACGCGGGTCGGGGCAGGCCTAGCGCGGCCCGCAAGCTCAGGGTTCGACCCTGCGTGGGCTTGAGGCACGGCTTCCTGTGCACCCATCTGTGCACCCGCGGGATCGGGCCATATGCAGGGGGAAGAGCCGGTGATGAGAGCTGCTCGGAAGCACGGCCGGCCAAGTCAAATGTGGGGGGGACCGAGAACCCCACTCCACCAGGTCCCCGGCCGAATCAGAAGGGCTCAGGGGCATGTGGAATGGGTCCGGATGGGTCACGATGCCGCACACAGCGCAGCGGCGGGCCTGGGCGCGACGCGCCGGCGCCAGCTTCCCTCGACACACTGCGCGGCGGGCGAGGGACGGGAGACGGCGGGCCACGACGCTGCGCGCAGAGCCATCCAGGGCCGGCCTCGTCCCTATCATATTCTACAGTCTCCGTGTATCGCGTGGCGTTCTCCGCGGTCGGCTTTCCCCCATCGGCGGCGTTCAAACCGGGCTCCGACTGCTGCTCGCCCGCACAGCGGACCGCGGCCGCGGCCCCGGCTGCCGGCAGCGGCCAATGCGGCAATCCATGAACATGGCGGGGATGCGGATGGCCCTGGCTGCCCTGGCGGTGGGCCTGGCGGTGCTTGGTGAGCAGCTTTGCTGCCTTCCGGCCCACTCGCGGCTCATATCGCGGGCCCCCGGGCGCTTGAGCGGATCCGAATGGATGAAAACGGTACCATGTAGAGATTCAAGGCCAGCGCACCGCGCACCACCGTGCCACGGCGTCGCACGCGGCCCAAACACCGCCTCGCGCGCGTCGCGCACCGGCGGCGCGCGGCCGCCGCGCCGCCCGACGGCCCCCCCTGCGGCCGGGCCGCACCCCCGGCGGCCTCCCGTCCCCCGCGGCAGCCGCGATCGCGCCTCGCACCGCCCGGCGCGGCCCGCGGCCCCCGCCATCGCGCGCGCGGGGCCCCGCCGTCACCCGACACCAACCGCCCCTTCCCCCGCCCCGCCGCCTCCCCTCCCCCCCCCAGCCGCCGCGCCCCGCGCCGCCGCGCAGTCCGGCGACTGCCCCCGGTGGGGCCCCAACGCCGCCGGCCAGGGCTTCACCACCGCCGAGCGCGCCGCCTCGGAGCCCTCCGTCTTTGAGGAGCTGTCCGAGGCGGAGATCAAATCCGTCCAAGACTTCCTCGCGCGCGAGATCAAAACGGGGCCCGTCCAGTTCGACGCCGAGGCGCTCTTCCGGAACTTCATCCACGGCATGTGGCTGGAGGTGCCCCCCAAAGACGCGGTGCTAGATCACCTGGACCGGGGCGGCCCAAAGCCGGAGCGGCGGGCGCGAGTCATCACGGTAATGGGAGCCGAGAAGCCGCCGTACGTCCAGGAGGTGATCGTGGGGCCGCTGCCAAACCCCACCAAGTGGGCGCCCGCGCTGCTCAACGCCACGGCGACGCGGCTGCCGTTCCACATGCGGCCCCACAGCGGCGCGGACCTGCCGGGGTGGGTGTCCCTGGGTTGCGCGCGTCTGCTTTGTGCTTGCTTTCTGCGCGTGCGCTTGCTTTGTGCGGTTTGGAATGTGGTTTGTTGTGTGTTTTGCGTGCTGATGTGTGCGGGACCGCCCCAACTGCAGTGCGTGGCGCAGTGCGCGGCAAACCCCTCCCAACCAACCCCACCCCACCAAACCCCCTCCCCCTCAACCCCCTCCCACCAACCCCCTGCCGCAACCAAACCCCCTCCCACCCCGCACAGCCAAGTCTACCTTCTCAACACCCTCGCAAAGACCCTCAAAACCTTCTTCCGGGAGGCCTTCGACGTGGGCTACGGAGAAAACTGCGAGCCAAACTGCGCCTATGATAACTACGCAAACGTGGGGTACCTGTCCCCGGAGATCCCCCGCGCGCTGTGGCTGTGGTTTGTGCGGCCGACGCAGCCGAACGGCGACGGGAACTTCCTGCACCCGCTGCCGCTGCAGGTTGCGATCGCGCAGCAAGGTGCGGCGGCGGCCGCGGCGGCTGGGGGCGGGGCGGGAAAGCGGGGGGTGGGGCTGCCGCGCCGGCCCGTCGGTTTCGGGGCAAAGGAGAAGGGTGCTGCCAGCGGCAGCCCGCGCTGAGGCAGCCGACGCCGCGGCCCCCTCGCCGGCGGCTCCCCCCCCCTGGCCCCGAACCCAAGCCCCCGCCGCCGCCCGAACGCGCGCGCGCGCGCCCTCCCCCCCTCCAACTAAACCCAAACAGGCCAGAACATAGCGGACTGGCGGATAGTCAAGGTTTGGTTCTGGGGCAACTTCTTCGACTCTCCAGAGGAGCTGGCCGCTGAGTGGGCCAAGCCCGACAGCAAGCTGAGGGCCCTCAAAATCAAGTACCCCAGTGAGTCATCGCCGCCGCCGGCCCCAAAGGGTTTCTTTTGGTTTGGTTTTCTCTGCCCTGGCCTTGCTTACTCATCTTCGTAAGCGCACCTGGGGCCGCCGGCTGCAGCTGGGGCCGCCCCAAACTGGAACCGCGCCCGCCCCCAACCGCACCCGTCCCCAACCGCGCCCGCCCCCAACCGCGCCCGCCCCCAAACACAACCGCCCCCAACCGCGCCCGCCCCCAACCGCAGCCGGCAACGAGGCGCTCTACAGCAACTTCAAGCGCCGGCCCGGAAGCATCCGCGGCGCGCAGCAGCCGCTGGGCCCGGTTCAGTACGAGCCGTACGGGCGCAGGTGCGCGCGCCGCCGCCTCGGACCGTGCGCGCGTGCGTGCTGCCTCGGACTCGGGCGTGCGTATGCGCGTGTGGGGTGGGCCTTCCCCTGCGCCCCGTTGCTCCGGCAAGAGCCTCGGCTGCTGTTTATCTATTACCCAGCAGCGTTTCCACTCCCCACCCCCCAAACCCCCAAACCCCAAACCCAACCCCCCAAACCCCAAACCCCACACCCCCAAAAGGTTCACCATCAAGGGCAACAAGGTCGAGTGGCTGGGCTGGAGCATGTACGTCGGCAACAAGCCCACCAGCGGCATGCGGCTCTGGGACATCCGGTTCAAGGGGGAGCGCATTGTGTATGAACTCTCGCTGCAAGAGGAGATGGCCGGTGGGTGTTGGGGTGGGGGTGGGGTGGGGGTGCCTCCTTGCACTGATGAGGGCTCCCCTCGGTTCGCCAGAGCCAGCGGTCAAAGCCCCCCAAAACCCGACAACCCCCCCCCAAAACGCAACAAATACCCCTCAAACAACAGCCTACAGCGGCGACAACATCCAGGCGAACGACCCCCCCCCCCAAACTCCCCAAAACACAACGAGCCCACCACCCCAAACCCCCCAAACAACAGCCTACGGCGGCGACGACATCGTCCAGTCCCACACCATCTACCTCGACTCCCATTGGGGCGTCGGCGCCAGCGTGCGCGAGCTGGTGCACGGCGTTGACTGCCCTTTGACCGCGGCGTACATGGACTCGACCACGCTGTACAAGGTTTGACCGCGTTTGACCGGGTCTGACCTTGGCTTGGTGTTGTTTGCTTTCGCTTGGCTTGGCTCGAGGTGCTGCCTACTGCGCTGAGGGCGGCTTCCCCCAATGTGCCGCCCCCACGCCGAGGGAGGGGGGAGAGGCGCAGACCCCCCTCACACGGCGTGACCCCTAAACCCTCAAGCCCCCCCCCCCCCCCCCCCCCCCCCCCCCCCCCCCCCCCCCCCCCCCCCCCCCCCCCCCCCCCCCCCCCCCCCCCCCCCCCCCCCCCCCCCCCCCCCCCCCCCCCCCCCCCCCCCC
>BDRX01000054.1:262716-303047 GCA_003203535.1 Raphidocelis subcapitata | reverse complement strand
CGGGCCGCGCTCGCTCTCCCCCCGCCGTGCGCGACCGGGCCACGTGTGGTGCGGGCGCAGACAGCCCCCGCGCTGCGCTGCTCGCCGCCGCCGTCGACGCGGCCGGGGCGCGCACCGCTGCCGCGCGCCGGGCGGTCAACCCCTGCGGCGGCGCGGGCCGCGCTCGCTCTCCCCCCGCCGTGCGCGACCGGGCCACGTGTGGTGCGGGCGCAGACAGCCCCCGCGCTGCGCTGCTCGCCGCCGCCGTCGACGCGGCCGGGGCGCGCACCGCTGCCGCGCGCCGGGCGGTCAACCCCTGCGGCGGCGCGGGCCGCGCTCGCTCTCCCCCCGCCGTGCGCGACCGGGCCACGTGTGGTGCGGGCGCAGACAGCCCCCGCGCTGCGCTGCTCGCCGGACATGCCTTGTGTTTGGACAGGTGGCCCTCTGTAGACACACCACGCCAATGTCAAACGCCATCACAATTTGAAACTTTGTGCTCATTTGCCCGCGGCTTTGGATTCTACACGTGTTGAGAAGATGGCGAGGCGTCACCCCCCAAACAGAGCCTGCAGCTGCAAAAACGGGTTGCCTAGCATCCTCTCGTCCTCCTCCTCCTGCGCCCGCAGCAGCAGCTGCTTCAGTGCGGCCCAGTACCGCCCCTGCCGGTGCAGCATAAGCTGCTCCAAGACGAAGCTGCTCAGGTAGTAGCACTGGCGGACGTCCATTGCAGCGGTCAACATCTGCGTGGCAGGCAAAGTTGGGAGAGGCACGGATGATCTTCAGAGAACGTCTGCTGAACCAGATCGCAACTGGCCCTCGCCCCAAGGCTGGACGTCGCCGCCCAGAACCTTGCTTGGCAGGGCATTTCATGTCACCCCAACCAGCAGCGTTCCACAATTGCTCGCTGCGCACCTGCCGCATGAGGCCATCCATGCCTGCCTTGTCATAGGCCGCGTCGTCGCCGCTGCAGGCCGCAATCACAAACAGCAGCAGGGACAGCTGCAGGTCTGACACCGCGTCCGAAGCGGGCGCCAGCGCCGATGGACCAGGCCCGAGCTCGATGCGCGTGGTGAAGCCGCGCGCGGCGGCGCCCGCGGGGGTGCGGCAGGCCAGGAGGCGCACAACGAGCGCCACAACGGGCTCGAGGCCCACCACCTCCAGTGACTCCTGCAGCCGGGGATGGGGTGGGGGCGGGGGATAGTGGCGTGCGTTGTGCGTCTGTGCAGCGCCAGCGGCCGCGATGCCTGCGCCTCTGCTCCTGGGAGGCAGGCAAAAGCAGAACGGGCTGCCCACCCTTGACTTGCGAGGCCAGCGACGCTGCCCTACCTGCGCTATCAGCTGCTGGCCAGCCAAAAAGCCCTGCGGCCGGCAGACAGCATCGCTTGGCTGCTGGTCAGCCTGGTCGCACGCCTCGCTGCCGCAGGCATCAGCGCGGCCTTCCACGCCGCCAGGGCTGGCTGGTGGCGTCCGCTCCCCCAATCCTGCAGGCGCCGGCCGGCCGGCCGGTTCTGAGCCGCTGCAAGCGGCGGCAGCGTCGTCGCCTTGCGACGGCCAGCACAGCAGCGACACGCCCACATCTGCAAGCCTCGCGAGCGCGCCTCGCGCTGCGCTCCGCGGCGCCGCATGCGCCACCCACTGCAGCACCAGCGCCCACGCTCGCGCCGCGCTGCGCGCGCTGCGCAAGTCGGCCTCCACCGCCGCGGCGTCGTCCTCGCCGCTGGCGTGCAGCTCTGCATCGCCGGCCCAGGGGCCGGCCGCGGTGAGGTGCAGCTGCAGCGCGTCGACGAGGGCGTCCGGCCCCCACGGGCAATGGGGCACGACGGCCATCAGCGCCTCCACAAAGGCAGCCACACCCGCGGGCGCGTCGGCGGGGGCAGGGCCGGGTGGCAGTGGAAGGGGCGCGCCGCCCTGCGCGGGTGGGCATTGCGTTTGGGGGAAGAGGAAAGCGGGTTGCGTGGTGGTGCGAGGCAGTGCAAAGCCAAACTGAGTTCGGTTGATGTGCAGCAGTTGGCACCTCACACGCGTGCGTTAAGCTGCGGCCAAGGGGTAGCGCACCGTTTCCGTGGCTTCCAGCACGACCGCCAACAGCTGCTGCAGCCAGTCAGCGGCCGCCGCTCGGGGGGCGGCGCCGCCGCACCACGCCAGCTCCCGCAGCGCGCGCCAAGCGGCGGCGGCGTGGGGCGCCTCGGACTCCGGCAGGGTGCCGGCCAGGTGGCGCTTGGTGAGGTCCACCGCGCCGCGAAGCACAGCCGCTGCGGTCGCGCCGTCGCCCCTGCCACCGCCGCGGGACCTGCCGGCGGCGGGGCTTGCCGCCCCGCCGGCGGCGGTCAGCGCAAGCTCATCGCCGGCGCCCGTGGCGTGAGCGCCCGCGGTGGCGAGGCCCTCCAGCGCCAGGACCAGCGAGCAGAGGAGCTGCAGCTGCGCGCCGTCCCCCAGGCCGGGCGCGGCGGCGAGCGCGCTGAGCAGCGGGTCGGCCAGGCCGGGGCGGCCGCTGCGGAGCGCGGCCTGCAGCGCAGACAGGCGCGCGGGCGAACCGCCGAGGCCAAGCGCGGCGCGGGCGGCCGCCGACGGGGCCGTGCCTGCGGTGGGAGGGGGGCAGGGGCGGGGGCCAGGTTGGTAGGGGCTTGTCGCTTGCCGTTGGCTGGAAAGCGCGTGCGGCATGCAGCACGGCAGCCGCCAGAGCGCGCCGGGCTTCTTCTTGCGCGCACGCCGCAGCCCACCGGGTGGCATGCATCGCTCCAGCAGCGGCAGCAGCAGGCAGCGCTGCGCCTCGGGCGACGCGGCGTGGCAAAAGTGGTGCAGCAGCTCCTCGGCGCCGCCAAACGCCTCGAGCAGCCGGGCGTCCACGCCGCTGAACTCCCAGCCGCTGCCATCCGTGGCGCCCGTGACGCGCCGCGCCAGCGGCGTGCCGGTCCCGCTGCCATCGCCGCCCCCGCTGCCGCTAGGCTTCCTGCCGCTCTCAGACGTGAGCCGCCGCTCGACGCCGCCCAGCGGGCAGAGCAGCAGCGGCACGATCTGGGCAAAACGCGCGTGCAGCTCCGGCGCCCAGTCAAACGCGAGGCATGCGCGCATGAGGCCGCGCAACGCCTGCAGCGGCAGGCCGGCGGCCGCGTCCCGCACCCAGTAGCCGGCGTGTGTGGTGAGGTGCAGGGTGGCGCCGGCAGCGGACTGCCACACCTGCTCAGACTTCTCGTCGAGCTGCGCGCGCAGAAAGGGGGGTTGCGCGGGAAGGTTTTCGGGTGAGCGCAGGGAGTGCAGTTGTGCGCGTGTGTCCAGCGGCGCGGCAGTGCTGCATCGGCTCGCGCAGCGCTGGCCGCAGCGTCAGGCAGACTCTGGCTGTCCAAACCCCTGGTGCCAGCACGCGTGCCAGGCACCTGGGAAAGCATGACGAGCAGCTCAAACAGCAGTTGCCGCAGCCACGCCTCAAACTCCGACTCAAGGGCGCCCGCCTCCAGCCCCCAGAGCCCGCCACTGTCCTCGCCGGTCGCGCCAGTTGCGCCGCTGCTCATCGGGCTGCCAGGCACGCCGGCCGCGTCCCCACCGCGCGCGAGCCGGCTGCGGGGGCTGGCGAGGCCCTGCTGGAGCTGCGGCGTCGGCTGCTGCCGGGGCGAGGGGGGCCCGCCGGCGCCGTTGCCGGCGGGCGAGCGCGGCGACGACCCCCCGCCCGCGCTGCTGCCGCTGCTGCCCGGTCCACCAGTGGCCATCACCTGCGGCGGCAGGTGGATTCGCGGCGCCGCGAGCACCGCAACCGTCGGGCTGCCGCCGCCGCGCTGCCGCTGCGCGCCCGCCGGCGATGGGGGCCGCGCGTACAGCTGACCCGCGAGCTCTGGCGGCGCCGAAGGCGGGGCGAGCGCGCCCGCGCCGACAGCCGCGCCGCGCGCCGGCGCCGCGTCGGGCCCCGCGAGCCCCTCGCCGTCCGCGCCGGCGAGCAGCGCGGCGTGGATGGAAAGGTTGAACAGCAGGTCAAAGGGGCGCGCGCGCACGGCGGGGTGCGGGTGGTGGAGCGCCTGCTGCAGCATGCGCAGCGCGACTGGCGCCGCGGCGTGGCCGGCCGCGAGCCAGGTGTCCACCACGAGCTTGGCCAGGATGCAGGCACACGTCTGGCCGAGGCTCTCGCGCGCGGCAGCAGCGCCGCCTGTGCTGCTGCGGCGGCCGCCGCCGGCGCTGGCGCCGGCGCCGCCGGCTTCGGGCGGCCGCACCCAGTGCGCCTCGGGCGCCTCCTCGTCCCAGCGCCCGCTGACGGCCGAGGCCGCCGCGCCGCCGCCGGCGCGGCCCAGCACCACCTCCAGCACCGCGGCCACGTCGCCGGGGGGCAGCCCCGCCAGCGGCGCCTGCTGCGAGTACGGAACGAGGTGGACCGGCACCGGCCGCGGGCACGCAGCGGGGGCCGGCCCCAGCGCCTCGTCCGCGGCGGCGCAGAGCTGGGCGAAGGGGGTGGGGAACAGAGGCGGCGGGGGCGGGGGGGCATCAGCGGTCCACCATCTGCAGCCAAAGGCGCGCCATGGGGGTAGGTGGGTGGGCGGCGATGCGGCTTACAGCCAAAGCCCTCACAGCTCCACAGGGCGCACGCAGCGCACCTGGTCGCGCTTGGCCGCCGCGATGTCGAGCATTTGGTCGAGGGCCGACTCGGGGTCGAGGTCTGTTTGAAAAGGGGCAGCGAGGTTCAAGGGTGTTTGATTTTGAGGGGGGGGTGTAGGGCTGGGTTCGGTCAAGTCTGGGCTTTGGGAAGCTGCGGGAAATCCAACTGCGGCCCCCCGCTGGGGCTTCAAGGCGCCAGGCACCCTGGCAGATCCCCCGCGAGTGTCGGCGGTGCGCTGTGCGCCCGCACCTGTGAGGCCGGCGATGATTTCGGCGCAGTCGAATGCCGGCAGCGCGCCGCCCCGCTCCTCGCACGCGCCTGCGGGTTGGATGGGCGTCGGCCGGCGTGCGTGCTGCGCTGACGCAGGCGCGTGTGCATACCAAGGGGCGCCCCTCGATTCCGGCGGCGTTGGCGCCAGGGGGCACGCCGCGTTGGCGCCCCGCAGTGCGGGCCGCAAGCAAGGGTTCCCTCACCTTGCAGCAGGGGTGCGAGGCTGCCGCTGTAGCCAGGGACCAGCTCAGCCCAGTCCACCTCCTCCCCCTGGTGCTCCGCCACATTCGCGCCCGCCCCGTCAGAGTGTGCTGCGCCGTCAGCGCCCGCCTCGGCCTCGGCCGACGCAGCCGCGGCGACGAGGTGGGGCCACGGCAAGTCGTCCGCAGCGAGCGCCCAGGGTGGAGGCGCACCGTCCTGGCGGCCGGTGTGGGTTGCAGCTCAGCGCGAAAATGGCATAGAGCATGGGTGCAGTCAAAGCGCTACGGATGAGAGCTGGGTGCAGCCGCAGCAGCAAGCGAAGCTTCCAAGGTGGGCAAACCCACCTCGCTGATGACCGGCCGCGCCGCCCCCAGCGCCATCAGCTCCGCCTCCTCTTCCGGCCCGGCCTGCTGCCCCTCGTCCGGCTCCTGCCAGCGCTGCTGCAATGGGGGCGGCGATCCTGCCAAAGGCCTGCCCGCCGAGGACCGCACGCTCGCATAGCTGTCCGCCACTGTGGCGCCGCGCTGGCGCCAGGCCTCAGCGGCGGTGGCCGCGGCCCTGGATGTGCCATCGTCGTCCGCTGCCGCAGGCGCTGCCGCCGCTGCTGGCCCGCTGAGGAGGCGGGCCGCGCTTGCCGACAAGAACAGGAGGCTCTTGGCGACATCTGGAGAAAGCACGCGGTTTGTTGGGGTGGCAGGCTGGTAAGGCCTTGTACGCAATGAGCGCCCCTCTGAAACCAGCAGCAGCCGCAGCAGTGGCGAGGCAGCAGCGCTGCAACCCCAATTCCACGTCGGCCTGCGCACCTGAGCTGGGCGATAGCGCCGCTGCCAGCCGCCGCGCGCCGGCCTGCACCGCCTGCAGCACGCTGCGCGACGGCGTGTGCCGGCTGAGGTTGGCCTTGAGGAGGGCCGCGCACTTCGCGACGACCGCCTCGCTGCGGGGTTGCGGGGCGCGCGCGGTCCGTCACGTCACTGGGACGGCAAACCGCACACGAAGTGCCTTGGGTGTGCTGCGACTGCCTGGGCTGCAGGCCGGCAGCACTGCGCAGCCGGCAGAGAGGCGACCGCCTGCCGGCCGCGGCGCGTGGGCACGGCGCGTGTGCGCGAGTGCGCGCGCGCACCTGACGGGCTGTGCCGCTGCCCTCGACAGCACCGCCAGGTAGACCAGGTCCACGCAGCGGCCGTCTGACAGGTACTTCTGCGGGCGCGCGGCGGCGGCGGCGCCTGGGGTTTGCCCCCGAGCATGGCAGGCGCGGGCAGCAGCGCGGCGCGGGGCGCAGAGCTCAGCAGGCGGCGCACCCCGACAACGCGCGCAGGGCGCCCGCGCACCTGCAGCGTGCGGGTCGCGGAGGCCGGCGCCGCGCAGTAGGGCTGCGTGCACTCCGCAACCGCGCGGTGCAGGTTGGGGGCGAACATCGCCAGCGCCGCGCGGGCCCGCTGCCGAGCTCAAGCCGCCCTTGGACGCCAGCTGCGTCGTGCGCGCTCCCCGCCGCGCCCGCCCTCGCGCCGCCGCCGATCCCCAAGTCCCCCGCCCCTGCGGTTCACGCCATTTCCCAGGGCCCCGGCGCGTCTGTACGAGTCGATCGCGAGCCCGGGCGGCTGTCGTGGCGACGCGCTCGAGTTGTGATCTGGCGGCAAAGACCAGGTCGGCTCCCGCATGTATATAAACGTGCGCGGTCAGCTTTGGCGAACGCGCTCGCCTCGCGGCAGGGCGGAGGGCCTCCGCGCACGGGGCACTCACCGGGTGTGCCAGGCTGCTCGCTAAAAAAACGGTCCGCAGTGCGCTGAGACCGTTGTCAATACCATTTTTCGTCCGCTCTCGCTACCCCGCGATCGTGTGCTGACCCCGCCGCGAGCCCGTGCCGCCCAGGAAGGTTCGAGGCTGAGGGCGGGGAAACCTTTCACGCAGCGCCTCTCGATCGCCGTCAAACAAGCGTGGTGCGCGGGCGAAACCTTTTGATGCCACCAGCGCGGCGTTTGGTGCGCCCTGCGTCCTTGGCAAGCAGCGCCCCCCTGGTGCAGCAGCGCGCGGCCCCCCCCTGAGGCCCCTTCTCCCCCCGGGCTCCCCTCGTACAGACTCGCCGGCGACCGGCGTTCCCTCCTTTGCGCGCCTCGGCAGCAGCCAGCCCGGCGCACAATGTTTGGCGGCTTCCCCTTTGGCGGGGGCTTTGGGGACATGCCCGGCATGGGAGGCATGCCCGGCATGGGAGCGCCGCCCAAGAAGGGCGACAGCACGCGCTACTACAAAATCCTGGGCGTGGACCCGAACGCGACGCCCGAGGAGATCAAGAAGGCGCACCGCAAGCTCGCGCTCAAGCACCACCCCGACAAGGGTGCGCGCCGCGCCGCGCCCGCAGCGCGGCAGAGCGCGCTCCTGCCTGCCTGCCTGTCCGCCCGCCCGCAACGCCCGCAAAGCCTGCTGCGCTGCCAGGGGCAGCGCCGCCGCAGCAACCGCTGGGGCTGCGGGCCGCGGCGGACCGGCGTTGACCGACCGCATGCACACGCCCGCCGGCGCGCAGGCGGTGACCCCGACACCTTCAAGGAGATCAACGAGGCCCACGACGTCCTGAAGGACCCGAAGAAGCGCGAGATCTATGACCGGGTGCGTGGGGCGGCTGCCGCCCCTCGGGGAGGGGGGGTGTGAGGACGGGTCGTCGCACACGCCCCGCGGCAGCGCCGCGCCCTGGGCTCCCGCCGTTGCCACCGCCGCGGCCGAAGCGCTCACGAGCGCGCCGCGCCGCCAACAACCCCGCAGTACGGCGAGGACGCAATCAAGGAGGGCATGGGCGGCGGCGGCGGCGGCGGCGGCGGCAGCATGGCCGACCTGTTTGGCGAGCTCTTTGGCGGCGGCGGCCGCGGCGGGCGCGCGCGCGAGCGGCGCAGCGAGGACGTGATGCACAAGCTGCAGGTGTCTCTGGAGGACATTTACACGGGCACCACAAAGTGAGCGCGCTCGCGGGGCGGGGGGAGGACGCGGTGCACGCGGTGCAGCGCGCGCGGCTGCATGGACGCCCGCGCGTCACCGGCGCAGTCCGGAAAACGGCCCACGCTGCCGCCCCCCCCCCCCCCGCAAGCCGCGCGCCTGCCCGCCCGCCCATCCGCTGGCGCTTGCTGAACCCTCCCCGCCCTTTGCCGGCCCTGCTCCCGCACTTCGCAGGAAGCTTTCCCTGGCGCGCAAGGTGGCCTGCTCCACCTGCAGCGGGTCCGGCTCGCGCTCCGGCAAGCGCTACGAGTGCAACACGTGCCACGGCAGCGGCGTGCAGGTGCACATCCGGCCCATTGGTCCGGGCATGGTGCAGCAGATCCAGGCCCGCTGCAGCGAGTGCAACGGCTCAGGGTCGTCGCAGCCGCCGAGTGAGCACGCACGCCGCGGGAAAAGGGGCGGGGGCACGGCCGCGAGTTTAGTGATGCCGCCGCTTTGCCGGGCCAGCGGGGATGCCGCCGCTTTGCCGGGCCAGCGGGGAGCGCAGGCACGGGCTTGGCCACCGCAGCGCTGCGCCAACTGAAACAGCCCCGCTCAACCCCAACCCCACCCCCCCCCTCTCCAGGCGACCGCTGCGGCGCCTGCAGCGGCGGGGCGCTGGTCAGCGAGAAGAAGACCTTTGAGGTGGCCATCGAGCCGGGGGCGCGCCACGGCCAGAAGATTGTGCTGCGCGGCGAGGCGGGCATCAGCGAGCCGGGGCTGGAGCCGGGGGATGTGGTGCTGGTGGTGTCGCAGAGGGAGCACCCCGTGTTCCAGCGCATGCGCCACAACAGCCAGGTGCGCGCGCGCGGGGGCGGGGTTTGGGGAGCCAAGCTGCACGCGCGACGAAACCCCCGTCAGAGGCTGGGCCTCCTTTGCCGGCCCTGGCAACGCCACCTCAAACCACCTCACCCCCCCTAACCCCCCCTTACCCCGCCCCCCACCCCCCAGGACCTGGTGATGCAGAAGGACATCTCCCTGCGCGACGCCCTCTGCGGCGTGTCCTTCACCGTGAAGCACCTCGACGGGCGGCTGCTGCACATCACCAGCCCCGCCGGCGAGGTGGTGCGGCCCAACAGCTTCCAGGTGGTGCACGACGAGGGCATGCCCTTCCCGGGGCGGCCCTACGTCAAGGGCCACCTCTACATCAACTTCCAGGTGCGCGCGCGGCTGGGGGGGTGCGTGTCGGGGCGCGGCCGCCTTGCCGCATGCCGCGGCCAGCGTGCCGCAGCCAGCATCCAGGCAGCGTGCAGACCCGGAGACCCACGCCTGAACAAGCCCCAACCCCCCAACCCACCTCCAACCCCTACCCCCCCCTCCCTCCCACCCCACCCCACCCCCCAAAGGTCGAGTTCCCCAAGACACTGGACGCGGAGGTCGTGGAGAGCCTGCGCTCGCTGCTGCCCGCCACCGCCGACGCCGCCGCGGCCAACGGCGGCGCCGGCGGCAGCGGCAGCATGGACGTCGACGACGCGGAGCCCTGCCGGCTGCGGCACGTGGCGGACGGCATGGACGAGTTCCAGGCGGAGGTCAAGGAGCGCGCGCGGCTGGCGCGCAGCGCGAGCAGCAACGCCTACGACTCGGACGAGGAGGACGACTTCCCGGGGGGCGGCCAGCGCGTGCAGTGCGCGCAGCAGTGAGCGCGCCGCAGCGCGCGGCGCGGTGCTGTGCTGTGTGCACTCCGGATTGCCGCCGCGGGCGCGGGGCCCGGGGCTGGGAAAGGCCGATTGCCCCACCCGCCATGCCCTCGCGCCCAGCCTCGGCGTCACCGCCGCCGCCGCCGCCGCCGCCCCGGTCGTCCCCAGAAATGACTCCGCCGCCAGGCGCTTTGCTCTTTTTCTTTCGGCTTTTCGCCCTTGGTTGCGCGGAGTGCGAGAGTGTGCGTGTGCGCCACGAGCAGCACCGGGCAAGTAAGCCTATATGAATGCACAGCGTGCGCGCTGTCGCGTGGGTGTGGCGCGGGCTGGCGCCGGGGCCGGGCGCTGCAGCTGGGGCGGGCGGGGCGGTTGTGCCAGTGCGCCGGCGGGCGGGCAGTTGGCGGCCAGGTGGCGGGGCAAAATGGCAGAGGTGCACACGGTCGCCACAAAAGCAATGCGCCAGATCTTGGTTCCGTCGAGCGGGGGTTTGCGTTGCCTGCGGGCAGAGCAGCTCCTTCCCGCGCGCGCGCCCCGCACCACAACCCGTCAACAGCCAAGCAGAGGGGCTGCCCCACGGGGGCCGTGCGCTCGGGGCACTGCGGCAGCCAGCAAATCGATCGCTGCCGCTGCCGCCTGCGCAAACACGCATGCTGCATGCTGCATGCCGCGCAGCTAGCGCCGGTTTGTGCGGGCGCCGCGCAGAACGAACAGTCATGCACCAGCACGCGCGCGGCCCCCCCCACCCCAAAAAATCCCGAGCTCCCCTCGAGGCCGTACATAGGTCCAGTAGCGTGCCCGGCGCATTCATTCTTTTCGCGCTCAGCTTCGCCATCAGCAGACCGCCCAGCGCCAGGCGCTGTGGACAGGACGCGCGCCCACACGCGCGCGGGCCGCTTCGCGGGTCGCGGCGGCTTCCAATGAAGTAGCAGATTCGCGCACGCTCGGCCGCGGCGTGATGGCTGGGCCAGCTCTCCAGAACGAGGCTGGCGACAGCCCGGCTGCAGAGCCAGCCCCCCCGCCGCCCGTTTCCCTGGAGAGCCTGTCGTTAAGCGACCTGTCCACCCTCAGGCGGGGCCGGTGAGAACGCGTCCACTGCGGCCACCGGCCACTTTCGGGAACGGTTGACGCGGAGCCCCTGCTGCCCTGCCCTCCGGCCGAGGCAGCCCCCGGGGATCGGGAAGCGCCGTTTCCCGGCGCCTGGCGTGGAGGCGGGCCCCGTCGCCGCAGGCCCGCGCGCGCGGCGCAGCCACGCCGCGCGGCAGCCACGCCGGCCCATGACACACCGGCCCCCGCCTCGGCAGGTACTCGACGATCCACTTGGCGTGGTGCGGCGCGCTGTGCACGCCCGTGGTGATCAAGGCCTACCATGACGAGGGCAGCGGCGGCGGCGGCGGCGGCGGCGAGGACGCCGCGGCCAGCCGGCGGCGCCCGCGGCGCATGGCCACGCGCGAGGCGATCATGCTCAAGTACCTCAACTCCTGCGGGTGAGGAGGAGGCGGCGGCGGCGGCGGCGGCAGGGGCGCTGCAGCAGCCTTGCCGAGGGGCCGCGGCGTGTGCGCTGCCCTCTCCGGACCATCCGACGTCGGCCTCGGCCCCCTGCAACTGCACCCGCCCCCCGCCCCGTTGACCCCCCCTCCCCCGGGCCCGCACAACTGAGCCAACCCCCCTACTCTCGCCACCCCTCCCCCAGCGTGCCCAACGTGCCCACGCTGCACGCGGCCTACGCGGTGAGGGGCCAGTTCCACCTGGTGCAGCAGTACTGCGGCGGCGGCGACCTCGCGGCCGCGCTGGCCCGCCGCGGGGGCCGCGGCTTCCCCGAGGCGTTTGTGGCCGCGCGCTTCGCGGCGCCGCTGCTGCGCACGCTGGCGGCGATGCACGGCTTTGGCGTGGTGCACCGGGACGTCAAGCTGGAGAACGTATTCCTGGCCGCAGACGGCGCGCCCTTCCTGGGAGGTGCGGCGCAGCCGCCCCGCGCTTTGCGGGCCCGCCGCCGCCGCCCTGCCGCCCCCTGCCGGCCTGCCGCCCGTCTGCGGCAGCGGCGCCGCGCAGCCCGTCTCGCCTGCATGCTGACGCTGCACGCCCCAACCGCGCAACCCCCGACCCCGCGCAGATTTCGACCTGGCCGTGTTTGCGCACGACCCGCCCGCGCGCTCCCCCGTCGGCACCGTGCCCTACATGGCGCCCGAGCTGCTGCTGCTGCCCTCCTGCCGCGGCACGCCCCTCGAGGCCTCCGCCCTCGCGCGCCTCGGCCCCGCGGTCGACGTGTGGTCGCTGGGCGTGTGCCTGTTTGAGCTCGTGGCGGCGCGGCGGCCCTTCCAGGGCGTGAGCTACGTGGGCGTGGCGAGCGCGGTGCTCAACGCGGCGCGCGAGCCGCTGCCCTACGCCGCCAGCGCGGCCTTTGCGGACTTTGTTGAGGCCGCCCTCACCCACGACGCCGCCGCGCGGCCCTCCGCCGCGGCGCTGCTCGCCCACCCCTGGATCGCCGGCGCGCTCGCCGACGCGGCCGCGGGCGGCGGTGCCGCCGGGGCGGCGGCGGCGGCGGCCGACGCGGCCGGCGGCGCGGCGGGGCACGGCCGTGGCGGCGGCGCGCGGTCGGACAGTGCCGGGTCGCTGGAGGAGGTGCGCGCCGCGCGGCTGCGGGGCGCCAAGTCGGCGCCCGCCACGCCCGCAGAGGTCGCGAGCGTGGCCGCCGCGGCCGCCGCGGCGGTGGCCAGTGCCGCCGCCGCCGCCAAGCTGCTGCCAGGTGGGAGCAACGCCAGCCTCGGCGCCACCCTGCTGGGCGAGACGACGCGCGAGGGCAGCCGCACCAGCAGCGGCGGCCCCGCCAGCCGCGCGCCGCCCCGGGGCCAGCCGCGCGCGTCGCACGACGGCGCGACCCGCCGCTCGTCGGAGCTCGGCCCGCCGCCGGCGTCGCTGTCCCTCATCCGCTCGGCCTCGGCGCCCTACCCGCTGCCCAACCTGCCCCCGCGCGCCGCGGCGCCCATAGGCGCCGCCAGGGAAGGGCGGCAGCGCGCGCCCGCGCCGCGCAGCAGCGGCGCCTCGCCCCGCCCCCTTCTCCGCCGCCTGTTCGCCTGCCTTTCGCCTGCGGTTTCCGCCTGATCCACCAGGCCAGCGCACCTCCCACCTTGCGCATGCGCAGTTGAGCACTGCAAGCCGCGCCGCACGCAGCCCCCGTGCACGCCGCCGACGCGCGCGCCCATGGCCAGCGGCGCGCTGGCTTTTGAATGTACGTTGACGCCCCGCCACCCCCGCTGCGCGCTAGACACAGCAGCGCGCGGGCCGCGGCGCGCATTTGCGAATGCGCTTTCGCAGCTTCAACAGACCCTCTCGAGGGAAGCAGCTTTGATTCTTGCACCTGAGCTCTTCGCCTTCGCCTCTTCTTGGCCCGCTGCGCGTCCGTGTGGCGGCTGCGGCGGCCGCGCACAGCCCAGTGTGCGCGCCCCTGCGGCCCCAACTGCCCCTGTGGGCGCGCGGCGCGCGGCGACCAGCCTCGGTCCCTCTCCCCGCCCCGTTGTCTTCTTTGAATCTGCTCGCCGCGCCGGCCCACCAGACCCAGCCGCGGCCGCACACTTCCTCCCTCTTCCTCCTCTTCCCTGTATTTGTCAGCGCCCTCCACCGGCATCGCCAGCGGCAGCCGCCACTGCGGCAACAGACGCAGCCGGCAGGCACGGCGCAGCAGACAGGCAGACGGGCATTTTAGCATGCCGCACGCGCCCGGCAGGTTCAGGCAGGCACGCTAGTGGAAGGCAGACGCAGACGCAACACGCTGCAGCCCCGCATTGCAGAGGAAGAGCCCCAGCGCACCACCTGGGAAGAACAGCGGCGCGATTGATGTGTGTAAACGAACGCTCGGAAGAGTTACAGGCGCCGGGCATAGGACCCAGGGCAGCAGCAGGGGACAGCCCGCATGAGCATAGGCAAATGCAGCCAGCAGGATCAAGTCCCGCAGCAGGCAGGGCCGATACGGCAGCCACTGCCGGGCGGGCGTGCTCAGCGGCGAAAGCCTGCTGAAAAAAAGTGGGCAGGTGGGCGTGACGAGTAACCGCGCTGGCTCATTCCATTCCATGTCCAAACTCCACAAACGCGAGCCCGTCCTCCGGCTTGGCGCGCGGCGTGAGGCCCCAGCTCTCCAGGTACTCTGGGCTGTGGAATTTGGACAGGTGGCGCGCGCCGCCGTCGCAGAGCAGCGTCACGACCGTGTGGCCGGGGCCGAGCGCGCGCGCGGCCTTCACCGCACCGACGCAATTCATCGCCGCGCTGCTGCCCACCCACAGCCCGTCGGCGCTGCGGGGGCACGGGGGCGGGTTTGCGTTTGGGTTTGGGGCCGGGAGGGGTGGGGTTTGGGCAGCACGCGGGAAAGGGCCTTTCGCTGAGCGAGGGGAGGTGGTGCGGGATGGTGCCCCCGCAAGCAAAACACATTGCGCACTTGGAGATCTGGGGTCTAACAATGCCGGCCCCTCACCGCAGCAGGTGCGCGGCCATCTCCACCGCCTCCCTGTCGCTGCCCTTGAACGCGCCGTCCACGGCCGCCGCTGCAAAGTTTGCGGTCAGGCGGTTGAGCCCGATGCCCTCGGTGATGGTGTCGAAAGGGTGGCGCAGGCGCGTGCCCTCGGCCTCCTCCCGCGTGTACAGCACGCCGCGAGTCACCTGGGGGAAGTTTGGCACGGGGCGCGTGCGTTGTGCGGCGCCGCGCGCGCTGGGCGTGGGTGGCGCGGGTGCTGCGCTGGGCGAAGGCGCGTGCGGGCGACTCGGCACTGGCATGCCTGCATGCAGCGGCACGCGCCAACACAAACACACAAAATCGCACCCCAGCCCAGCCCACGCGGCTAGCCCGCGCCGACGCCCCCCACGCCCCCCACGCCACCGGCGGCCCCACCTTGTTGTAGAGGGAGGACCCGGGGGGGTCCACCAGGAAGGTGCGGACGGAGGGGTCGCGCGCCTTCAGCGCCGCAGAGACGCCCGCGAGGGTGCCGCCCGTGCCGGCGCCGGAGACAAACGCGTCCACGCGGCCCCCCGTTTGCTCCCATATCTCCTCGCCTGGCGGCGAGTTTTGAGGGTTTGGAGCGAACGTTGAGCGGATCGGCACGCCGCCCGCCCCAGCGGCGCGCCCCTTTGCTGCCAACTGCTGGCACAGGCCAACGCCGCTCCGCAGGCGCTCCTGCGGCCGTGGGCCCATCGCCCCGGAACCAGCGAAAGCGGCCGCCGCTCGACGTCCCCGCCCCGCACCCGTCGCCAGGTGGGCGCGCATGTTGGCGAGGTTTTCGAACTGGTCCGCGAAGATGGAGCCCGGCCCCTCCTTGGCGGCGCGCCGCCGCGCCACGTTGACCGGGTGATCTGGGTGCACGATGGACACGGGCCGCAGCCGCAGGACCTCCGTGCCTGGGGGCGGTTCAGGTGCGTTTGCCGCGCGCGGTTTGGGATTGCCTGCGCTGGCGCGCACGTTGCGACGGCCCGGGGCGCTACAGAAGCGTTTGCCAGCACACAGGGCAGGGGGGCAGCGCCTTCACACCCTGAGGGAGGGTGCAGGGCAACGCTTTGGGGTGGGCGGCGCTTTCCGCACCCAGTGCCTCCAGCGTGGCCGCCTTTTCCGCCGCGGCGTCGTCTGGAAGGGCGATGAAGCAGCGGCAGCCCAGCGCGCGCGCGACCTGCGGCATTGGCGGGGAGTGGGGGCGAAGAGTGCAGGGGCAGCCTTGCGCGCAGGGGCAGCTGTGCGGCGTGGCCGCGGCCAGGCGGGCTTTGGCGGTGCGTGCGTTCAAAGAGCCAGGCCAACCCACGTCCAAAAGCTACATGCGTGGACAGCAGCCCCCCCAGAAACACGCATGCAAACACACGCACACGTGCACACGCGCGCGCGCACCAGCGAGAGGCTGATGCCCGTGCTGCCGGCTGTGCCCTCTGCAATCAGCCCCCCGGGCACCGCCAGCCGCCCCTCCGCCAGCGCCTCTGTCACTATCTGCAGCGCCACGCGGTCCTTCACGCTGCCCCCCGGGTTCAGGAACTCCGCCTTGGCCAGGATCTAGGTGGGGCGGGCGGTTGGGGGATGGGTTCCCCACGGGGTGGTTGAGGTGGTTGGGGGGAGCCATACTGGAGCGAGGGGCTGGAGCGACGGCGGCGGCCCAGCTGCGTGCGGTGCGCATTGCAGTGGCCAGCCTGGACTGTCGCACACATTCACTGCTGCGCCGCCACGCTGCAATGCCCCGGCTGCCGCGTGGGCGCTGCTGCCGCCCCTCCCTGCGCCCCAGCAGGTGCGCGCCTCGCAGCCCGTGGCCTCTGAGAGGCTGCGGATCCGGATGAGCGGCGTGTTGCCAATGGCGCCCAAAACGCCGTCCAGCACGCCGGCGCTGCGGCGGCTGCCGGGGCGGCTGCGCGCGCTGCGCCATGCCTGGTTTTGGGGTCGAGGGGAGGATCTGTGGCGCAGCTGGTGCGCTGGGACAAACGCGGCACTGGGAGCATGCACGCGTGACCTGTTGCGCGGCCGCCGCCGCAGACGATCAGCCATGCCAAAGCAACCCACCGACAGCAGGTAGGCGCAGCAGGCGCCTGCTGCGGCGGCCGCAGCCAGCGCAAGCGCGGCCCGAGCCGTCCCCACGCCGCTGCCTCCCCCGCCGCTGCCGCCTTCGCCGCCGCCGCTTGCGACGACCGCCTCTGCGGCGGCTGGCATCGCTTGCAGGCTCCCCCGACGGCTCAGCGGCAAACTACATACGCGCACGCCCGTCTGCTGGCAGCGGCGACGTCGTTGAAGCGCAGGCCACGGCCACGGGGGCGTGGGTCGACGCAGCGGCGCAGCGCAGCACGGCGCAAGGCGGGTCGGGGGCGGGTGGCGGGAGGCCGCAGCGGCTGGCTGGATGAATGCTGCTGAGCAATGCGGCTTCAAAGGCACGAAGTACGGTAGTCGAAGCACAGTCTGCTGTTTGGAAGCTGAACTGGTGCACGCCGACGGGCTGGGAGTGCAGATCAACGGGTGTGTTCTTCATTTCCGCTTTGATCAGATCGATTAATTCGTCGGTTCGCGACTCCTGGAAAGCAGCGCAGAGCCAGGATCTCCGCGACTTGCACACCGCCCCCGCCCGGTCGCCACAGCAGCAATGGCGCTCGCGTTTACCTCCACCGGCGCTCGCGCGGCCTGCAGCGGCCGCCCCGCCGCGGCGCGCGCCCCGTCCGCGCCTGCGGCGACGCCCCGCTGCCGCCGCGCGGTCGCTGGCCGCGGTGCTGCGGAGGACGCGCTCAAGGGCATGGACCCTGCCACGGCCGAGCAGCTCAAAAAGGCGATGGAGGACCCCGCGATGCAGCAGCGCATGCAGGCGAGCCGGGCGCCCGCCGCCCCGCTGCGCCCCACCCCGCATGCAGAGCCGTCCGGTCAACGCGCGCGCGCGAGCGCCGCAGCGCCTGCGGCCCCACCCACGTGCGCCACGCCCCCCTCCATCCCTCCGCTCCCTTCCCCCCATGCGCGGCCCAGGCCATGCAGGAGGCCATGCAGCGCCCCGAGGTCCAGCAGCAAATGGCGCAGATGGAGGCGATGATGCGCAACGAGGAGATGCAGAAGCGCATGGCGGAGCTGCGGAAGGACCCGGAGCTGCAGGGCATGTTTGCGGAGATCCAAAAGGGCGGCATGGGGGCGCTCATGAAGTGAGCGGGAGGCGGGGGAAGGAGGGCCGGTGGGAGGGCGGGCGGTATTGGCTGGGCCGGTTTTGCAGCCCCAGTCCATGGCGCGCGTGGGCGTCGTAAGCAAACCGCGCACGCCGCCTCGCGCGCCGCGGCCAGGTTCTGGAACGACCCCAAGATCCTCGCCAAGCTGGGGGAGAAGCTGGGGGACGTGCCCATGCCGGCGCCCGGCGCCGCCGCCGCCGCCGCCGCGGGCCCGCGGCCTGCGGCGGCGCCGCCGTCTGCTGTGCCGGACATTGACAACATTTGGGACGCGGCAAAGTACGGCGACCTGGAGGCGGTGGAGGACTTTATTGCCATCGGCAAGGTGGGGCTGCTAGCGCGTGCGCACGCGTGTGTGTACGTGCGGGGATTCCCTGGGCGCCCTCGGCTGCATTTTTAGCCTTGCTGCAGCTGCACCTGTGCGCCCATGTGGTCTGACGCCACAAGCACAGCTTTTGTGTTGTGTGGCACCCCCTGCGGCGTGTGGAGGGGTCAAATTTGGTACTGCGGGAGAGAAGAATTGAACAATCGAATTGCACACAGCCTGGCACAAACGGCACTTTGGTGCCGCCCCCCCCCCCCCCCCCCCCCCCCAGGACGTCAGCCAGGGCGACGAGGAGGCCCGCACCCCGCTGCACTGGGCAGCGGGCATGGGCCACTCTGACGTGGCGTCGCTGCTGCTGAAGGAGGGGGCGCCCCTCGAGGTGGCGGACTCAAAGGGCAACACGCCGCTGATGTATGCGGGTGGGTGGGGCGAAGCGGGGGCGCGGGGGGGCGGGGGGAGGGTGCGCCGGCTGGCTGGCTGTGGGATGCCCAGATGCAATGTGAGAACACAAAGCGGCGGGCTTGGGTGCGAGGTCTTGGCTGCGCTGGGGTGCCGCCGCGCCTCTGTACAAAACGCTCGCCTCGCAACGCCCCTTGCACCCCCCCCAGCCGGCTACGGCCGCCCCGCGCTGGTCAAGCTGCTGCTGGACGCCGGCGCCAGCCCCGCGGCGCGCAACGCCAACGGCAAGACCGCGGCCGACCTCACGTGGGTGCCCGAGTGCTGGGCGGGGGTTGGGGGCGGCTGCAAGCCACCAGGTCCGTTGAGCTTTGGTTGAGCCACCAGTCCCGCCTCGCCAGCGCAACGCAGCTCCTTCTCGCCTGCAGCCCTTAGCTTATAATGCAACCCAATATCCCCTCCCCTCCCGCAGGGCGGACCCCCGCAACCCGCTCAACCAGGAGGCCGAGCTGGTGCAGCGGCTCAAGGCGGGCGCGTGACCGCGGGGCCGCGGGTGGTGGCGCGTTGCGATCACTGCGCTTTGGCGCTGCAGGGCGTGCAGGACTGTTGCGCCCGCAGTTTTGCTGCGCTTGCTGGTTTGCGGGCTGTAAATGGGCATTGCATACCGGTATTGGGGCTGGTCAGCAGACAGTCCGCAGACAGTCTGCCCGAATGGCCGTGCAATTGGCTTCACTGACTGGCGCGGCCATTCAAGGGGAGGGCATCGGCACTGGCATGCCTAGGCGCGTGGGAATGCGGGCTTGCAGCCAGGGGAGGGGCGCTCGGTCAGGTTTTTTCCGAGCGCCCCCCGCCATCGCTATAAACCGCGCATGGCGCGGCGGCACCAGCCATCACTTTTATCCATTCCTCACGCCCTTTACGGGCTCTCAGTTCCTCCCGGTCCCGCCACACCGCCACTGCGAAAGTTTTGAGTGATCAGCGCGCAGGCCGTAGACCCTCCCCCCCGCCCCTTTTAGGCGGGCGCACTCTCTTCGGCTTTAACCCAATCATTAGATCCAAACCCCGGACTATTCCTAGCCGCCAGCCGCCCGCCGCCCGCCGCCCGCCGCCCGCCGCCCGCCGCCCGCCGCCCGCCGCCCGCCGCCCGCCGCCCGCCGCCCGCCGCCCGCCGCCCGCCGCCCGCCACCCGCCGCCCGCCGCCGCCGCAATGGCGCGCAAGATGTCCCTTGCCGCCCGGCTGCTGGCGCTGGCGGAGGGCTGGGCTATCCATAGCTGGCGCCCCGCGCGCGGCGGGGCGCCGCCGCTGCGGTCGCGGCGCGAGGGCCGGGTCAACGCGCCCTGCGCTGGCGCGGTTGACCTGCACGTGCTCGACGCGCTGCACTGCCGCCGCGTCTTCTTCGCGGCAGTGAGGGTGGACGAGCTGCTCGACGCCGGCGCGCTGCGGCTGGCGCTGGAGAGGTGCGGGGCGGGGGGCCGGCCTGGGCGCGCCGCTCGGGAAGCAAGGGGCCCTGCACGCCCGCAAGTTTGCCCCTGTGCCGTCACTCCTGTGCCGTCACTCCTCAGGCCTTCACTCCCTGCGCGCAGCGCCGGCCTGCCAAGTGACGTCTGCGCAGTCCGCAGTGTTCTCAAACCGGTGTCGTCCCCGCCTCTCCCACCCCAAACAAACCCCACAGCGCCGTCGCCGAGTTCCCCCCCACCGCCGGCTGGCTCGAGTCCGCACCCCGCGGCGGGCTGCGGCTGCGGTGGGACGGCGCCCGCAAGCGCCGCGGCCTCGCCTGGACCGAGGCGGAGGCCGGGGGCGCGCCCCCCGAGGGGCCTTTCGACGGCGTGGGCCTGCAGAACGGCGGCCTGCTGCCGCGCCTCAAGGGCCGCTCTGTCGTCGCGGCGCAGGTGCGCGGGACGGGGCCTGGGCGGCCGGGGGCACCGGCTGGGCTGGTTTCGGCCGCTTTCGAATTGCATCAGAGCGCAAAGCGGGGCCGTGTCCCGTTCGGCCAGGCCGGGTTTCGGCGCCAGCGGCCAGCAGCGCCCGCTCAAACCGGTGCGCCGGCCAGAACGCCCAGCCCCGGACTGACGCCTCCCCCCCCCACAACGCGCACGACAAAAAAACCAAAAGGTGACCCGCTTCCCCGACGCCGGCGCCACCATGGTGGTTGTGTCCTTCAACCACTCCCTGGGGGACATTGCCTCGGCCATGGAGTTCCTGCAGGCCTGGTGCGCCCACGCCGACGCGGCCGCCGCCCCGGGCGGCAAAGGGGCCGCCACCGCCCCGGCCGGCGCCCCCGCCGCCGCGGCCAAGGCGGCCGCGCGGCCGCTGGCCTGCGGCGCGGCGAGGTGGGACCGCTCCGTGCTGCGCCGCGCCACAGCGCGCTGCGAGGGCGGCAGCGCCGGCGCCAGCGCCGGCGCCGCCCGCAGCGACGACGGGGCCAGCGCCGACGGGGCCGCGTCGTCCGCGGCGGCGTCTACGGGCGGCGGCTCGAGCATCGGGTCTCTCGACTCTGGCGCCTCCTCTTGCTACTGGGACGGCAAGCAGATCTGGCGGGTGCGTGGGTCCGCGGTCGGCTGTCAGTGTTCGCAAATGTTGACCGGTTGAGCTGGCCCCTCTGCATGCGTGCCGCGGCGACAAGCCCCCACCAAGCCAACCGTCCCAGGCACTCACCCCTCGCTCGGCTCCCTCTCCCGCTCCCCATCCCGCCCACCCCCAGCGCGACCCCACGTCGCGCATCCCAACGTGCGTGACCGCCGCCAAGTGGCTGTGGATCAACCCCGAGTCCCGCGCCCAGACCTGGCTGCTGCCTCGGACCGCCATCGACGCGCTGCGCGCGCGCCTCGGGGCCGCCGGGGCGCGCGCCGCGCTGTCGGCCAACGACGTCGTGAGCGCGCTGGCGCTGGCGGCGGCGGCGTGGCTCGACCCCGCGCGCGTCGAGGCGAGGGGCGGGGCCAACCTGCACGTGGTGGTCAACGGCCGCGGCGGGTGAGTCATCCGGCGGGGGGCCGGGGCGGGGCGGCGGTGGTCGGCGGCTGCGGGGCGCCGGGGCCGAGTGGGGTTTATTTCGAGGACAAAACCGATTGCCTGCAGGCGCGTGCGTTGCCAACCCAAACACCCCCCCAACCCCCCAAACCCCCCTCCAAAACCCCAAACCCCAGCCGCTTTGGCGCCGAAGTGCCCCACGACTACTTCGGCAACTTCTCCGTGCTCGCGCCGGTCTGGGTGCCCGCCGAGCTGCTGCTCAACAACGGCGACGGCGACAGCGACACTGCCTGGGACGACGCCACCCGCGGCGGCCCCCTCCCCTCCCCCGAGCTCGCCGCGCACGTGCACGTCGGCGTGCGCGCCGCCCTCGGCCCCGGCGGCGTCGCCGCGCGGCGCAACGCGTGGGCGACGGCGGAGACGGAGGGGGGCCGCGTGGGGGCGGTGCGGGGCCACGAGCTGGCGGACCTTTTCGACGGCGACGGTGCGCGGGGGGCCGCCGGTGGTGCGCGCGACGCGGCCCCATCACAGCTTGCTGCTTTGGTCCTCGCGCCTTGTTCTTTTTGCAGTTTGTGCATGTGTTTTGCGGGGAAAGGCGGCGTCCCGGCCTGCTTGCTTGCCGGTTTTCTGGCGGCCTGTGCGTGCGCGCCTTGCCTTCGCCTCCCCTGCTGCCCCGCCGTAACCCGCCCTCCCCCGCCGCCCGCCCCCCCCTTGAACAACCGCAGTGTGCGTCGACAACGTGGCCTCGTTCCCGGTCCACGCCCTCAGGTTTGGCGCCAAAAACGCCCCCTCCTCCGCGACAATGCGGTTCATCCCCATCCCGAGGCTCCTGTGGGTCTCGGCGGCGGGGCCGCCATCCGCAGGCAACGCCACAGGTGCGGCCCAGGCCTGTGAGCTTGTGATGCCGGCTCAAACTATGCCACCCGCCCTGCCGCTTTTTGGGGGGCCTTTCGCTTGCGTTACAGCAACGCGTCTTGAACTCTTGACGCAGCGCCCCCCTTTTGCCTTGGCGCCCCTTCTAACAAATCCCCCCCACCCCCCAAAACAACGAAAACCGCCCGCAGGCGGCGACCTCCACCTGTCGCTGCAGCTGCCCGCCTCCCAGTGGGCCCGCCTCGCGCCGGCCTGGGAGTCTGCCGGCCTGTCCCTGGTGTCTGACGTGTCTGCGGTCACGGACGTGGTCGCCCACCCCGGCAGCCTCCGCGCCATGTTTTCAGAGCTGCTGCGCAACCCCCTGGCCTCGATTTGATCCCGCCGCATCAAGGCAACCGAATCCAAACGTTCACTTATAACTGATCACCGCCGCGGCGGCCGCCGCCAGCCGCGCCGTCATGCGCTGCGATAGCGCATCCTTGTCCTCCGGTTATGTCCACATACACCCCACCCCACCCCACTCCACCCCCCGCCCTCATGGCCACCCCGACACGGCATGGGCGCCGCACACGGTGCCGCAACGCCACACGCCCCCCCACATCATCGGTCTAACCAGTTTCTGAGCTGTTGCGACAGCTCGGCATCCGCGAGGGCTTGATGCCTGAGCAAGCATCAAGCCCCCCCGCTCGCAGCAGGCGCCCTGACTAACTAAGCCGCGACCCGAGTCCCCTCCCTCAGCCGCCGCCCCGCCCCGAGCGGGCGGCCGCGCAAACACGAACGCCTCCGCCCGTTCCCCCTACCCCCAGCACTGTTCTAAAGCACCGCCGTCAGGCGGCTGCGCGGCGCCGCCCTGAGGCAGCTGCCTGCCTGTCCACTGTACTCCCACCACTGCCACCACTTGGCGCCTGTGCCCTTTTTGACCCCAATTTCATGCCCGCCCGCCCTCACATCCTTGGCCGTGCCATACATAGCTGTGTGCACGCCATAATGCCCGCCCACCCCGTCTCCCAACCACCGCCATCTGCCCCCTCTCACCGCAGCAACTTGGCCCCCGCGCCACAGCTGCTGCGAATTTCATGCCACGGCCTGCTGCGATGCAGGCGCTCAACGCATGCCCTGTCCCAAATTGCGCTGCTGCCTCACAGTAACCGCACAAATTACTCGATTTCAAGTGCCGCTGGGTTTGGTGACCCGGGCTCGCGCGGCGTCCGAGCCACCTGCACCACCGCCCGGCCACTGCTGTGGGCTCTGAATCAGCTGCGAAGCCACGCGCGGGGGGTGCCCGAAGATTGGGTTTGATAGGGGATGAGGCAGGGCAGTGACGCTCCTGGGGTGTTGCAGCCCTGCAGACGTGGCGTGAGTTCTGCCGCGTGCGCAACCAAGCAATAACGAAAGGCCGAGCCCCGGAAGACGTTTTTCACAGGCGCCGGCGCCGTCGGCCGGCTGTGCGGCGCCGTCCCTCAGGGCGCCGCGCCCGGGGGCTTCTCCCTGCCCAGCACCTGCGGGCAGGTGTTTGAGCCAGCGGGGTTGATTGGGGTTTAGGGTTTGGGACCCAACAGAAGGGGGGGCGGACCCGGCCTGCCGTTGCGGAAGGGCGCGCACATCCTTGCCCCCGCGCCGCCAGCCCGACGCCTCCGCAGCCGCCAGCCCCCACGCAAGCGCATGCGCCCCGCACCTGGCCGCGCGTGCTGGCGACGACCGCCGTGGCCTCCTCGACCACCGCCTTCTCCACGCCCAGCTCGTTCAGGGTGCTGACAAAGTGGCCCGCGACCTGGGGGGGGGGGCGTTTCAAGGGGGTTGTTAGCAAACGTCGCACTCGGGCGGGCCTGCCTGCCTGTGCCATAATTCACAACTCACAAGCGAGGCAGCACCGCCCAGCCACGAGCTCGGTGCCGTTGTCCAGCCGCGCGTGCGCGCGCGGCCGGGCCCCACTACGCAAACAGAGGCGCGCCCCCGCGGCCTCCCCAGCCTTCCTTCGCGCCGCCGGCGCCGCCGGCGGTTTTCTGCGCCGTTGCGGAGGCCCCAGCCCCCTCACCGCGTCAAAGTGGGCGTCTGTGAGGGGCAGGTGCTTGTGGGCGGTGTACATGTCGCGCCCCTTGTACTCATTGGGACCGCCAAACACCTGAGCAGGGCAGGGAGGCCGGCGGGGGGGGGGGGGGGGGAGATTTGAGGCGCGCGCGCCCGTGTGTGCGGCTGGCGACAGGCGGCATTCTGGCCACGCGCGCGCGCACGCGGCGGCCTGCGCGCGTGCCAGCGCGGTTGGCAGGCTGCGGGCCGCTCCCTCCCCCCCGGCAACCCACCAGCGACATCATCTGAAACTGCTTGGCCTGTTTGGTTTGTTTTCGCGGGGAGGGCGGGCGCGGGGGGAGGTTTTGTCAAGGGGGGAGGGTGCAGCGGCCGGTACCAACTGTCGAGATGCGTTGATGCCCCCTCTCCCCCCCGCGCGCGCGCGGACCGGCGCCCCGCCATCGCGCCTTTTGGCGCCGCGCGCACCTTTTGCTTCTTCATGTCGATGCTGGAGAAGAAGTGGGAGATGGAGGGGTCGGCCAGGATCTTCTCGTAAAACTGGGCGCCAGCAAACGGGGTTGTTTTGGGGGGGCGGGGGCTGGGGTCAGCGCAGGGCTGATCATGGGCGGGCGGTGCTGCAAACGCGACGCCGAACACACGCGCTCCTCCTCTGCGACGCGCGCTGGCGCAGGCGCCGCCCGATCAAGAGCCGCGCGGGGGCGCACGCGCGTAGCATCCGCGAGCGCGGCGCGGCCGGCGCGCAGCCGGTGGGCCGGGCTGGCTGCCCTGCAGAACGCCTCCTGGCCGGCAAGGGTGCGCACCTTGTCAACCGCCGCCCTCACGTTCCCTGCGCCCCCCAGCTTGTCGAAAATCGTGCGGCGGGCCATTGTGCCGGGAGCCCTTTGCGCGCAAAAAACGCAGGGCTGGCCTGCTTTTTTGTGCCGGGATCGCTCGCTACTTCAAGTGCGTAACCACTGCGGGACGCGAGGGCGGCTGAATGGGCCGGAGCGGCGGCGCGTCCTCGGGTAAACGCAGCTGCCGGCTGACAAAAGGTCCACGAGACCACCCCGTCGGCGGGGGACGGTCCAAAACTTGCCTGGTATCCAGGCCCCGACGCAAGCTTGCACGATGTGCTAGCGAGGGGCGGGGGCCAGCACCCTGTATCGGACGGCGGCCGGACAAGCGCTGACACCGAGCGGCGGCGGACCGATTTTGACCCCGCGCCGCGGCAATCTGCCGCCTCTCCAGTGGTGCGCCAAATCTTTCATCGACGCAATCGTGTGCCTTGAAGAGCAATGCAGAGCCTGCGCTGCGTGCAGGGTGCGGGCCGCGGGGCGCTCCGCGGCCCGAGCGTCCCCAGCGGGTCCTCGCAGCGTTCAATGAGGCACACGAAAACGCGCTTCGTCGTTTTTGACGGCGCGGCGGTGCCCGCCCGCCCGCGGCAGGCCCAGCGGCGGCGCGCACCACAGATCCGCGCCGCTGCCGTGCCCGCAAGCGCCGCCGCCGCGCTGTCGGCCCAGCCGGCGGCGGCGGCGCCCCCATTCGGGCTGCCGTCCGTCGTGCCGCAGGCGCAGCAGTCGCGGGAGCTGCGGGACAAGCTGCGGCGCGAGCTGCTGGCCGGCGGCGTGGCGTTCCTCTACAGCGGCGACCCCGCCCCCCGCAACGGCGGCGACGTGTACCACCCCTTCCGCCCCGACTCAAACTTTTTCTACGTGACCGGCGTGGAGGAGCCGGGCTGGGGCTGCCTGCTGGACGTGGACACGGGTGGGGAGGGGGGTTTGGCCCCCTCGGCCTCGGCTGGCGCGCTGCCTTGGCTGGCCCGCTGCACGCCCCCCCCTCCCGTCGCGCCTCCCCCCACACACAAACAACCGCCGCCGCCGCCCCGGGCCCCCGCCAGGCCGCCTCACGCTGCTCGCGCCCCGCCTCCCCGAGGACGCCGCGATCTGGTCGGGCCCGCTGCCGAGCATCGACGAGGTCGCGTCCGAGGCGGGCGCCGACGACGCGATCTACTTTGAAGATCTGCCCGAGGCGCTCGCGCGCCGCGCGCGCGCCGCCTCGGGGTCCTTCCTGCTGCACGTGCTCGACGAGGCGGCGGCCGACCGGCTGGCGGCCGCCGGCGTCGACGCGGCCGCGTGCGGCGCGCGCCCCACCGCCGATTTCCTGCCGCCCGCGCTCGCGCGCAGCCGCGCGCGCAAGACGGCCGCCGAGGTCGCGTGCCTGCTGCGCGCGTCGCGCGTTTCGGCGGCGGCGCACGAGGCGGTGTGGGCCGCGGCGTGCCGGCCGGGGGCGGGGCCCGTCCGCGAGTACCAGCTGGAGGCCGTTTTCCGCGCGGCCTGCGCCGACCAGGGGCTGCGGCAGCTGGGGTACCCCTGCATTGTGGGCGCGGGGCCCAACGCGGCTATCCTGCACTGGGAGAAGAACTGCGGGCGCGTGGAGCCGGGCCACCTGGTGCTCGTCGACGCGGGCGCGGAGTTCAGGTGCCCGCCGACGCAGCCGCGGCCCCTTTTTTCGCCCGCCCAGCCTTTTGCGACGGCGCCGCGCCCGGTCTGGGGCTTCCCCGCAAGAACCCGCTGCCGCCGCCGCCGCCGGCTGCCTGCTGCCACTCACCGCCGGGGCGCCGCTCGACACCCCAGCGCTCTGGCCCGCCCAGCCCCTCCCCCCCCCCCCCCCCCCCCCAGGAACTACACCGCCGACATCACCCGCACCTTCCCCGCCTCGGGCTCCTTTGGGGGCCGCGCCCGCGAGGTGTACGACCTCACCCTGGCCATGCAGGCCCGCTGCCTCGAGGCCGTCGCGCCCGGCGCCGACTGGGCGCGCGGCGTGGAGGCGCCGGCGCGGCGGCTGATGCTGGAGGGGCTAAAGGGGCTGGGCCTGCTGCGGGGGGACGTGGACGTGAGCGGCGGCTGGCGCGCGCGCGCGCGCTTTTGTGCGCCCGGGGCCGTTGGGTCGTGCGCCTGTGTTGGTCTGCGCCTGTTTGCGCCCGCCGCCGACGCGCCAGCCCCCAGCGCTCCTCAAAGCACCCCCTCCCCCCACTGCGCCCCCCCAACTGCCCTTTACTTAACTGCCCTTTACCCAACTGCCCTCCCCCCAACCGCAGGACATGCTGGAGGCCGGCGTTGACCGCGTGGTGTCGCCCCACGGCTACTCACACCACCTCGGCAAGCCACCACCGCTTTGGGGGGGGGGAGCCCGGCCAGTGCCTGGCATGCAGCTGCTTGGCTAATAAAGCTTCAGCACAGCGCTTGCTGCAGCCCCCCGCTCACTGCAAACGACTCCACACCATCCCACATGCCGCAGCCCTCAAATCCCCGGTTGCCAAAGTAACCGCAAAAAACGAACCCCGCAAACACCTCCCAACTCCCCCCCCAACACCAAAACACCCCCAGGCCTGGACGTGCACGACGTCTCCGAGACCGGCCCCGTGCCCAAGGGCCCCCTCGAGGCGGGCTTTGTCCTGACCTGCGAGCCCGGGGTTTACTTCATGCCCCTGCTGCTGCAGCGCACCAAGGAGGACGCGAGCCGGCGCGGCTTCCTCGACTTTGAGGCGATCGAGGCGTGGGAGGGGCTGGGGGTGCGGATAGAGGACAACGTGGCGCTGATGGCCGCCGCCGGCGGCAGCGGCGGTGGCAGCAGCGACGGCACCAGCAGCAGCAGCAGCAGTGGTAAAAGCGGCAGCGGAAAGGGCTTCGGCGGCAAGAGCGGCGGCGGCAAGAGCGGCGGCGGCGGCGGGAGCGGCGGCGGCGGCGGCGGCGCTGTGCTGCTGAACCTGACGGAGGCCGCGGGGGCGGCGCCAAAGGGCGCAGACGAGATCGAGGCGGTGATGGCGCGCGCGGCCGAGCGGCGGCGGTGACGGACTGTAACCCACACGGCCCGTGTGTCATCGCGTCTCCCTGTCAGCCTGGGTTTTCTTTGCAAGTTCTCCAGGGGCTCGCCTCACCCCCTGCACAATGGCGCCGCCGCCTCGCGAAAATGGGGGGCGGTTTGAAGGGCGCTGCGTTTTACAGCGCGGCACGGCTCGCGTCCGGATAAAGCGCGCCGCAGGCCGGCCGAGGCGGGCGAAGGGGTACAAAGTTTGACTTGTTTCCACCGCCGCCGTCAGTCGAAGCCGCTGTACATCCCAAAGTTGCGCGCCAGCCGCTTCTCCTCTTCCACATAGTTTTTGCCCTTGGTGGCCTGACCCGTGGCGCGCTTGCGCTTCTCCTGCGGGGCGGGGAGGGGGGCGGGTGCGGCGGGGAAGGATCGGTGCGCCGCCTGCATGCAGCTGCCGACGGGGTGTTTGCGAGGTCGGACCGCCCCCAACGGGGCTCGCAGGCCCCCGCCACTACCGCCGCGCATACGCCCAAAGCGCGCCTGCCCCTCGGCCCCTCGGCCCTGTGCGCAGCAGCACCGCGCCCCGCCAACGCCCCACCCCTGTCGACCCCCCCCCCCCCCCCAAGCAGCGCCGCGCCTTTTGGTTCCAGGTGAGCTGCTTTTCCGCCGCCAGCCGCGCGCGCTCCTCCTTGGCCTCGTCCCGCAGCTTGGCAGAGTGCGCCGCGGCGCGCATCGCGAGGAGCGCGCCCTGCTCCGCGCCCGTCGTGGCGGCCTCCCGGGTGCGCTCCCGCTCCTGCGGGCGCGGCGCGGCGCGGGGGAGCTTTCTTGCCGGCTGCGCGCCGCGTGCGGCTAGTAGCAGGCAGGCAGGCGGGCCCGTCGGCACGCATGCACACAGCATCGCCTTGCGCGCCCAGCGCTGCAGCGAAAAACAAAACGAGAAGCCCAAAGGCGGCGGCCCGAGCCGTTTCACGGGCCCATGACTAACCTCCTGGGTCTCCTCCTCCGGCTCTGCCGCCTTTTGCGCCCGCCCGTCCCCCCAGTTCCAGCTCTGCGGCTCCTCCGCCGGCGGCTTCATGTAAAGCACAGACGGCCCCGTGGTGAACCCCTGGGCCTCCAGGTCATCGAGGGTCAGGGTCTTGGGCTTCTTGGAGGGCCCGGGCGCCGCGTCGGCGTCGGCGTCGCTGCCGGCGCCATCGCCGTCCCCGCCGCCGCCGCCCCCGCCGCCGTCCCCGCTGCCGCTGCCGCTGGCGTCGCTGTCGTCGCCGTCGTCGGACAGCCCCTCCAGCGCGTCCAGGATCTTTTTTCTGCGGGGGGCGGCGCGAGGGGTACAGTACGTGTGCGGGCGGGCGGGGCGCGCGCGGCGAGTGCACGGCAAGCGGAGCGGCGCGCCTCCCGCTGCAGGCGCGTCCGCGTCCACGGCCGGCCGCTCCCGCGGTGCTTGTGCGTCGTGGATGGCTGTGCATCGACGCTCACCTCGCGTTGGACATGGCTGCTGCTGCTGCTGCTGCTGCTGCTCTTGGCGCGAGGACGCTGAGTGCTGGCGGAGTGAGCTCGCGCTGTGTTTGCAAGTGATGATCGCGCTCTCTGGTGATCGCGCTCTGTTTGTCCGTTAATGGGGAATAACCGCCATTCGCCAGTGCTTTGCCTGTACCCAGCGCAGGATGGCAGCACCTCCTCCGCCGCCGCCGCCGCCACCTTCCGCCGACGCTGCAAGTGCCGCTGAGAACCGCCTCACGGTGTCCTTCCGCGCACTGTGAGGCGCTCCGCGCGGTGCTTGCCAACTGCACGCGCGGGTTTGCCTGCCGCCCGCCGCCCGCCGCTCGCCGCGGCGCCCCCCGACGCCCAGCAATGCGCGCCGCCCGCCGCCGCCGCGATCGCCCCCAGGGAGCGCAGCCGCACGACGCTGGAGGACTTTGCCCTCACCTACTTCCCCCTCCACGGCCTGGAGCTGCCAAAGGCAAGACCGCCCCCTGGCCTGCCGCCCGCTGCCTGCTGCCCAAACCGCGCGCGCGTGCGGCTGTGCAGGCTGCTATGCGACCATGGGGGGCGAGTCCAGCCCCCCTCAGGCGACCATGATCTGCGCTCCCTTATCCCAGACCAACCCTCTCCCCCACCTCTGCCAGGACCTGTTCCGCTTCCTGGATGTGCTGGTGTGGGTGGAGGCCACCATATACCAGGTGAAGGGCAGGGGGGGGGGGGACGGGCCCGCGCCACCGCACTGCGCCTGCGTGCGCGTTTTACAAGCGTGAAATGGCCGGCGCCCGCCGCCGCCGCAGAAGCAGCAGCATGCGCCCGGCCCCCTTGAACCTCAAACCTCGCCGCTCCTGCGCGCTGCAGTCCGGCCGCGCAACAAGCCCGGGCAGGTACAGCGCATGCACGTTGTGCGCCAGCGTGCAACACCCCCATTACTCTTGCGCTCCGCCATTGCCCGCCGCCCCTACCCCCAGATGGACGAAGACAACGAGGCCCTCTCCGCCGCCGGCGCGCCGCTGCCGGGCCTGCGCTTCGAGGCGGGCGCCGCGCTGTGGGAGGTGCTGAGGCGGCGGGGGCTGTGGGATGAGCGCATCGAGGCAGAGCTGGAATCGGTGGGGTTTATTGTTCACGATTTTTTGCTATCACGTGGCCCGCCCATGCCCCTCGTCTTGACTTGTCCCTATTGCTTCGTGCCTTTACTTGGCAGTTGGCACGTGCCAACTGGCCAGTCGTTGGGAGGATGCGTGCGGGGCCCGGGCCCGCTGCGCACCCCCCAACCATGTGTGCTCGTTCCCCTCCCCCCAACAGGGCGTCCGCTACTGGGAGCTGGAGCGCCGCATCTGCTGCGCAATGGCAGAGCACGAGCTGGCGGCGGCGTGGCGAGCAGCGGCCGCAGGCCAGCAGCAGCAGCAGCAGCAGCAGCAGCAGCAGCAGCAGCAGCAGAAGCCGCACCTTGAGGGGGAGGACAGGCAGCAGCAGCAGGGCCAGCAGCAGCAGCAGCAGCAGCAGCAGCAGCAGCAGCAGCAGCAGCAGCAGCAGCAGCAGCAGCAGCAGCAGGGCCAGCAGCAGCAGCAGGGCCAGCAGCAGCAGCAGCAGCAGCGAGAAGGGGAGGACCCGCCACCGACCCAACCGCCGCAGCAGCCCCCGCCCCCGCCGGCGGCGTTCGACCCCGGCTTTTCCCCCGCGGACGCGCTGGCGGCGCACGCGGCCAAGTCCTTTGACTACCGCCTGCTGCACCTGCTGCTGCAGCGGCTGGCGGGCGCGCCCTACGACGAGGCGCTGCTGGCCTTCATGGCCGTGGACGAGCGGCTGGTGGACATCGGGGACGACCTCACGGATTACGAGGACGACGGTGGGGGGGGGGGGGGTGAAAATGAATCTGCATTTTGCAGGGGCGGGCCCGGCTTTGGCCGTTTGCTTGCTGATGGATGCCAGCCCAGCGGCGGCTTTTGCCCGGGCAGGAATTCCCAACCCGAGGCGGCAAGCGTGCGTAACTTGGCCGTTAAGACGCTGCGCCGCGCCGCCCCCCCCCGCACCGCGCAGTCGTGGCCAACTCGTTCAACGTGTACCGCGCATTCCTCCACCTCCACGGGCCCGACGCGCAGCTGCTGCTGGTGAGGCGCCGCGGCGGCGGCGGCGGCGCTGTGCAGCCGTTTGCGGGGCCGAAGCAGCGCGGGAGAATGAGGGTGCGACTGTTTGGCAACGGGACTCTCAGCAGGCTTGCGAAACCCTTCTAAAACCGCAAGCCGGGGCCCCGCCAACCAAACCCCACCACCGGCAACCAGGCTCGGCGGATCAGCGAGCTCGAGGCCGAGCGCGCCCGCCTGCTGGCCCGCCTGCCCGAGCGCCAGCGGCGGCTCATCGCGGCCCGCCAGGCCGACGCGGCAGAGGGGCAGGGGTCGGACAAGTGGGTGTTCCCGGCGCCGATACTGCGGGAGCGCGCCTTTCGCGAGCGCGAGCGCGAGGCCGAGGCGGCGGCGGCCCGCGGGGTCAAACCGGCCTGACGCGATCGACGCGAGCGCTGCCGCCGATCCCCGGGTAACCCGACGCCGCGTCGGAGCTGCGCGGCCGCACGGCGAGCGCGCGGGGCAGCGGGGCGCGCGCCTCGGCAGCCTCGGCGGGGGCCGCGCAGCTGCAGCGCAGCAGGCAGTGCAGCGGGCAGCACGCGCTCGATTGGGGCCCGCGGGCTGCCTCTCGCGGGCCTGTTTCGAAGGTTTTGCCTTTCGGCGATGTCTTAAACCGTTTCAGGCTTCCAACGCCGCTTCGCAGGCCCCCAGAGCGACGGAAATGGCGTCGGAGTAGGCCAGCGAGACCCAGCGGCGGCAGGATGCAGGCCCAGCAGCAGGGCTTCTATAGAGTCAAGGTCTACAAGCTCAACGAGACCGGGGGATGGGACGACAAAGGCACGGGCCTGGCGTCCGTGGGCCCCCTCGAGGTGCGGGGCGTGATCTGGGTCGCCTGCGCGCCCGTGGCGCATCCCTATGGCTGGAGGAAGGCGTGAAAAAGCTTTTGGGAGCGTGCGGCCGCTGCCAGGCGCCTGACCCCTGGTGCCCACGCCCCGCAGACGCCCCACCAGGCCAGCAGCTCGCTGGGGCTCGTCGTCCTGGCGGAGGACACGCACAAGACGCTTCTAGCCCACAGGATATGCACTGACGACGACATCTACCACCGCCAGGGTAGGTTGCGGGGCCTCCCGACGTGCGTTTGCAGCGATCTGGCGAGCGCGCCAAGTCGAAACGCCCTGCCTTTCCGCCCGCCCCGCCCCTCCCAGACGACACCATCATCACCTGGACCGACGTGGACGTGGGAACCGATGTGGCACTCAGCTTCCAGGAGGCGAATGGCTGCCACGCGATCTGGTGCGCGTGCGGCGCGCGCGCGTGGCGCAGCGCAGCGCCAGCCGGGTGGCGGCGGTGGTGTGCCGCCCGAGCTGCAGCACGCATGGCGCCGCCGCGACCGCAGCGGTTGACTGTCGCGTAAGCAGCAGCGGCCGGGCGCTGACAACGCTGACTCTGTGCCCGCGACTTGCGACGCCCGCAGGCAGCACATCGCCCGGCTGCAGAGCGAGGACGGGCGGCCAGGCATGCGGCGCCGCATGGTCGACGAGTTCGAATCGGGTGCCCAGCCCATGGACGGTGCGTCGCGCGAACGCGCGCATACGTGATCGACGGCAGCCGTGGCAACAGCGCGTGCGAGGGAGGCCTGCAGCAGTGCACGCCGCGCGCCCGCGCTGCTTGCCCTCCTCAACGAGTCACCCCCCCCCCCCCTTCCTGCCATGCCCTGCCCCCGTGCCACACCACACAGGCGAGTATGCCGACGGCGCCGAGGGCGGCATTCAGGGGGCCGCCGTGGAGCTGCCGCCCGCCGAAATGGGTCGGCTGGAGGAGATCGCCCAGCTGCTGGCGCACGTGCCCCCGATGCAGCGGGAGCGCGTGGCGCAGCAGCTGATGGCGCCCGGCTACCTGCGCGCGCTGCTGGACCTGTTCAGGGTGCGTGGAGCGCGTTTGACCGCGGCTGCGCTCAGCATGCGGTGGCCGAGGGTTTACTCGGGCCGCGCCGGCGTCTGGTGCTTGGCGTGCTGCACGCGCACAAGGGTGTGGGGCGCGCGCCTGCTTGGCCGCGCTGCAGCACCCGCTCAAGCGCGCCGCCGCCCCTCCCGCCGCACCCCCCAGCAAGCCGAGGACCTGGAGGACTCTGCCAGCCTGTCCGCGCTGTTCAACAGCGTGCGCGCCGCGGTGCTGCTCAACGACACCGCGCTGCTGGAGGAGCTGCTGCGGGAGGAGCACGTTATGGACGTTATGGGCGCGCTGGAGTACGACCCGGAGACGCCCAGCGGCGCGCGCGCGCAGCACAGGAAGTTCCTGCAGGCGAGCGGGGGGCGGGGGGGGGGGGCGGGTAGGGGGGCGCTCGCCTTGCCCTGGGTGGGACCGGCTTGGGGTGCGAAGCGCGCCGCTCTGCAGCCGGGGCGGAGGCTGGGGTGGCAGCCGCTGCGCTTGCGCCGCGGTGCGCTGAGGCCTGGCCCGCTGCCTGCCTAAACCCCCCACCCCCAGGAGGCTGTGGTGTTCAAGCAGGTGGTGCCGATCGAGAGCCAGGAGGTGAGAGCCAGGGCCTCCCAGGCTTGGGTCGGGCGGGTGCTGATGCATTCAAACACATTGTTGAGCGCGTGCCTGCACCGCCCCAGCCCAGCCCCAGCCCAGGCCCCGACCCACACCCTTGCCCAACACCCACCCGTGCCCACCGCCCACCCTTTGCCCCCCTCCCCCAGACCCTGGCCAAGATCCACCAGACCTACCGAATCCAGTACCTGAAGGACGTGGTGCTGCCGCGCTGCCTGGACGACGCCACCTACGCCACCCTCACCTCCCTCACGCTCTTCAACAACGTGGACGTGCTGTCCGCGCTGCAGTCGGACCCGCGGTTCCTGCCGCGCCTGTTTGCGGCACTGAAGGAGGCGGCGCCCTGGCGGCTGGCGGCTGCCGCGCACGTGCTGTGTGGGAGGGCTGGCGGCTGCCGCCTGATGGCGCGAGCGGGGGGGCCTCGCCGGCCGACACGCGCGCGCACCGCTCACCGCGCCCCCCCCCCGCCCCCAGGAGCTGTGCTCCCTGTCCAAGCACCTGCAGCTGACGCAGCGCCAGGCGCTGTGGTCCAAGATGCAGCAGCTGGGCCTCTTCGACGTGCTCACAAAAATCATCGCCAGCGGCGCCGCGGGCGTGAAGCTGCGCGCCACCGACATCCTGCTGTCCACGCTGGGCCACGACCCGCTGCCCCTGCGCGGGTTCATGACGCGGCAGGCGGGGCACGA
Organism: Raphidocelis subcapitata; assembly: GCA_003203535.1. NCBI lineage: Eukaryota > Viridiplantae > Chlorophyta > Chlorophyceae > Sphaeropleales > Selenastraceae > Raphidocelis > Raphidocelis subcapitata. The sequence goes on along the minus strand of BDRX01000054.1, from coordinate 268,622 downwards.
GCTGCTGGGGCTGCTGGTGCGGGAGATGCTGGGGGCGTCGGACGACAGCGGGCTGCCGGAGCAGATAGCGGAGCTGCTGAAGGTGGGGGGGGCGGGGGGGGGGGGGGGGGGGGGGGGGGGGGGGGCGGGGGGGGGGGGGGGGGGGGGGGGGGGGGGGGGGGGGGGGGGGGGGGGGGGGGGGGGGGGGGGGGGGGGGGGGGGGGGAGGGGGGCGCTGGCGGCGCCTGTGGTGCGCGTGCGCGTGTTTTGCCTGCCTGGCTGGCCAGGGCATCGGTGCGAATGGCCGCTTTGTCTTCGTATTGCGGAGCGGCCGGCACGCATAGCGGCATAGGGAAAAGGCCTTGAGGTTGCAGGGCCTGCGCCTGAGATCACCTAGTTGTCAACCCTTCCACCCCCCCCCCAAAAAAAAAAACGCGCGCAGCTGCTGGTCGACCCCGAGACGATGGAGGGCGCCCCAGAGAAGAGCGAGTTCCTGGAGGTCTTCTACGACCGCTACATGGACGTGCTGGTGGCCAGCGTCAGCGGGGACAGGGAGATCGGCAGCGCATCCACGGCGCGGCGGCAGCAGCAGGGGCAGGGGCAGCAGGGGGGGCAGCAGCAGCAGCGGGCGGGCGCCGGGCCGCCCGACGGCCCGCAGCAGCAGGGCGGGGAGCAGGGCGGCGGCGGCGGCGGCGGGGGCGCGAGGGGCGTGGGCAGCGACCCGGCGTCGCTGCTGCCGGCGGGGCCGGTGCCGGCCAGCACCATTGGGCTCATCGTGGACCTGCTGTGCTACTGCGTGCAGCACCACCAGGTGCGTGCACGCGCTTGGCTGTGTGTTCGGGGGGTACTCGCGTTTTGGGTCAGTTGGGCCTGAAGCTGTTGGGTTTTACATGCCCTCTCCGCTTGTCGTGCAGCGTTCCCCAAGCACCTGATTGGACCCCTCCCCAGCCCCCGCCACGACCTCACCTCCCCCCCACACCCACCCAACCCCCCACCCCCCCCAGTTCCGCGCCAAGTACCACGTGCTGCGCAAGAACGTGGTGGAGAAGGTGCTAAAGCTGCTGCGCCGCCGCGAGCGCTGGCTCGTCGTCGCGGGCGTGCGCTTCCTGCGCACCTGCATCGGCACGCGGGACGACTTTTACATGCGATACCTGGTGGGGGGGGGTTGGCTGTCAGGGGCTTGGGGTTTTGTCTGGGCGGCAGGGGCTTTGGAACATGTGGGTTCAAAGGCAGGGGCTTGTCGTGGGTGCTGTGTCCAGGGGGCGCAGCGCACGAAACCGCCGGGCAGAGTGCAAGCCGCTGCGCAGCGCGCGGGCAAAGGCGCCCAGGCACACCCGACACACCCGCCACAACCGCCGCCGCCCCCAGGTGCGCAACAACCTCCTGGAGCCGCTGATGACCGTGTTTTTCGAAAACGGGGCGCGCTACAACCTCCTCAACTCTGCGGTGCTGGAGCTGGTGGAGTTTGTGCGCAAGGAAAACATAAAGGTGGGGGGGGGGGTCGAGGGCGTCGAGGGGGCCCAGGGGTCAAGGGGGCGTGAACGGTGTGAAGGTGGTGGGTGTGAAGGGGGTGGGTGTGAAGGGGGTGGGTGTGGCGGGGCTCAACGCACCACCCAGCTCGTGCGCCGCGCCGCGCCTGCGTTTCTGACGTTGGGTTTCGCACGCACGGCGCGGCGCGCAGGCTGGCGGCGCCCCCACCGCCGCCGGCCCCCAGCGGCGCTGACGACTCTCAAACCCTCAAAACCACTCCCTCCCCCCAGGAGCTGATTGCCTGGCTGGTCCAGAACTTTGGCTCGCGCTTTGACGAGGTTGACTATGTGGACACTTTCAAACAGGTGGGCGGGGCGCTCCCACCAAGCCGGCTGGCTCCAGCCCCCGCCGAGTTGAAAGCACATGTTTTTGCGACAAAGGGCAGCAGTCCAGCGTTTGCGGCTCCGCGGCGCCTGCGCAGCCTTGGCAATTAGCACCTTTGCAGCGCGCACGCCAGGGGTTTTGACCCCTCTGCCACCCCGTTGACCCCTGCCTTGTGTGCTGCGCTCGCCCTGCGCAGGTACGCATCAAATACGAGCAGGCCACCGAAAAGGCCGACGGCGGCGCCGGCCCCGACGGCGCCGCGCCCGACGCCGCCGCCGGCGCCGCGGGCCCCGCCGGCCGCGGCCCGGGCGCGCGCCAGCGGTGGCGGAGGGACGACCGGGAGCTTGACAGGGATGAGGAGGACTATTTCTCATCCGGCGGCGGCGACGGCGACGACGACGGCGGCGGCGGTGGCGGCGGCGGCGGGGAGGGTGGTGGCGGGCAGGCGGCTGCGGCAGGGCGCGGCAGCGGCGCCGCCGCTGCGTCTGCGGGCCCGGGGCCGGGCGCAGAGGCAGGGGGCGCAGGTGGCCTGCAGCAGCAGCAGCTGTGGCGCGGTGCGGCGGGCGCAGCAGCACCGGGGGCTGCCCACCAGCAGGCCGCGGGGCAGGGCGGCCCCAGTGCTGGGAGCAGCGGCGGTGGCGGCGGCGGCGGCGGCGGCGACGATGGCAGCTGGTTTTCGACGCTGGCCCAGTACGGGGATGAAGAAGAGGAGCAGCCAGCAGGTACCAGCGACCGAGACGCGGCTGGCGGCGGCGGCGGCGACACGCCCTCCAAACAGCAGCAGCAGCAGCAGCAGCAGCAGGCTGGCGGCGCGTCGCCATCGCAACCGCCGCCAGGGCAGCAGCAGCAGGCCCCGCAACGGGGCGGCGGCGGTGGCAGCCCCGGCGGCAACGAGCCGCCTCCACAGCAGCAGCAGCAGCAGCCGCAGCAGAAACGGGCATCGGAGGGCAGCGAGCTGTCTCCAGAGGCCCACGCAGCCAGCAAGCGGCCCAGAACGCAGCCAGAGGGCCCCAACCAGGGCGCGTCTGGCGGGCCGCAGGCAGCTGGCGCGCCGTAGCGCCCACATGCGCTCTGCACTGCCCCCATTCCCCCCGGACAATCGGTCGCCGGCGCCCATGTTCACCGCCGTGCCCACCCATGTGCCCGTTTGACCGCTTTTGACCGCGACCCCCGCTGCATGCATGCACCCCCTGTGCACCCCAGCTGATCTGTTGACCGACCCCCATCCCCTGCCTTCCCTGACCTCCTCCAATCAAATCCCTGCCCTTCTGACTCGGGACCGCGCGGCGCGCGCTTTCGTGACCGAGGCGCCCGCCCGCCCCTATCAATCTGCCGCAGCGTGTAAAAGCAGCATCAGACGAACTCTTAGGCCAAGAAGAATCCCAGCTGAGCATCCTGAAATAACAGACGGCAGCGGGGGCAAGGGTTGCTTTACAGTGCGCTGCGCGCCGCTCATCAACCCGCCGCGCCGCGCCGCTGCTCGAGCGGCGGCGGCCACCCCCGCGCGCCCGCCGCCTGCCACCCCGCCGGCGCGCCGGGGTCCGCCGCCGCCGCCGCCCTCGCGCGTGCGCGCGCCTCTTCTGGGCTTGGTGCGGGAGGGCCACTGTAGCCGAGGCTGGCATATAACAACTGGACGGGGGGTGGTTCAATCGCCGTGCCGCTGCCGCTGCTGCCCGGCTCGCCCGCGCCGCCGCCGGCCGCGTGCTGTGCGGATTCCGCCTCCTGCCGCTGCCGCCGCAGTCGCCGTCGCACGGCCTGCTGCTGCTCTGGCTGCTGCTGCTGCTGCTGCTGCGGCGGCGGCGCCGCCGCCGCGCCGGCGTCGTCGCGGCTGGCGCTGGTGCCGGCTTTGGGCTGCTGCATGTTGAGTGCAGGCACTGCTGACTCATCCGGGTCCAGCATCTCCAGCACGGCTGGCTCCTTAAAGTTTTGAATCGCCCTGCGGCGGTGGGGTGGGCGTTCCATGTGCCAAGCCGTTGGGTCGTGGACGGCGCGAGGCTTGGCATTGCTGCTGTGCAGCAGTCGCCTGCTGCTGTCAAGTGCAACCCGACGCCCTGCCTCTGGGCGAGCTACCCGCTGTGGCGCTTCTGCAAACAAGCCAGAGAGGCCCGAGGCGTGGCCGCCTGCACAGCCCAGTGCGGGCGCCCCGCCCTCGCTGCGCCGCGCCCCCCGCCGCGCCACCCCCCGCCCGCGCACCAAGCCGCCCTCAGCCACCGCGCCGCCTCCCCCCTGTCCTGCCGCACGCCGTAGCCCGACAGCAGCATGTGGCCCACGCGCACCATCGCCTCCGAATCCCCCTCCACCGCCAGCTGCGCAGAGGGGTGGGGTGTGTGGCAGCGGCGGCGTTGGCGTGTGGGATGGAGACACTGCAGCGCCGGGGCTGCGGCGGCTGAGGTGGCTGCATGCGCCATGCGGCGCCGCAAGCTTGAGCAACTCCATGCCCGCATCGGGACAAGGCCGCATGGCGCGCATGCGGCCAGCATGGCGCGCATGCGGCCAGCATGGCGTGCACGCGGACTGCATGCCCCGCCCCCCCACCTTGAGCTCGTCGAGGAACCAACGCGCCTCGCAGGCGGCGACGACGCGCCTCAGCGGCGCGCCGGCGCCGCCGCCGGCCCGCGCCCGTCGCCGCCGCGCAGCGGCGCGCCGCTGCCGCCACTCGCCCAGCTGCGCGGCCGCGATGCGGGCGGTGCCGAGCAGCGCAGCGCCGCAGGCGGCGGCCACGAACCAGTCCGTCATCGTTGCAGCGGCGCGCAGCGGCTGATGAGGCCTGCTCGCGCCGCCGACGCCCGGTGCTGCTGCGGCGGCCGCCTCGCCGCCCGGCGCCTGCCGCCGCGCGCCACCGGCCCCGGGCCTGGGTGTGCTCGGGAGGCTTTCGCCGTCGTTTCTGCGGATTGTCGACTCCTCTTGGGCGCCAGACGCGCCCTCTACCGTCGTGGAGGCGCGACAGATCGGTCTTGGGGGTCGCAGCGCGTCTTGTAGGGGCGTTGAAATGGATGGAAACACCAGTGCCGTCGCATTGCAAAAGCTAAACCGCCCCCAACCGCGCCCTGGCCGGCGGGTGTGGTGTGCAGTGAGAAGGGACGGTCTTTTCGCTGACGCAGGCGTCCGGCCGACACCATACGCGTTTCCAGGGTGTCTCAGGGGACCTTTTGCAACGCCGCCAGCGAGCGCCTGCGATCTGTGGCCCGCCCGCGCGCGTGCCGCGGCGCGAGGCTGCTGCCCCGCGGGCCGGCGAGGGCGTAGGCAGCCCGGCAGGCATCGATCAGTTTCCGAGAGGACGACTGTGCCGCGCCCCGGTGCCACCGCAGGAGGCAGCGGCGCAGCAGCAGCAGCGGCTGCGGGCGGCACGCCGCGCGCTGCGAGCGCGGACGGCCGCAAAGCCAGCCCCCCGCCGCGCGGCGCCTGCCCGCGTCGGCGGCGGACGCTCGGCGCCCGCAAGCGGCACGCCCCCGCGGCGCGCCCGCGGCGGCCCCGGCCCCTACGCAGCGGCGGCCCCGGCGCACCCGCGCCCGTGCCGCAGCAGCGCGCCTGCGCCCCTTCCAAAGGCTCAAGCCCCGGCGCGGCCAGCGGCGAGCAGTAGCGCCGCCCGAGGCAGCGGCGGCGCCACCGGCAGAACAAGCAGCGGCAGCAGCGGCGGCGGCCGCCTCGACCCGGCGCGATGGCGAGCATAGGCAGCATCGGGCGCAGCGACGCCTCTGAGCAGCGGCTGCCCAAGACGGTCAAGGTCAAGAACAAGCAGCCCTCCGACCGCCAGATCACCGCCGAGCAGATCCTCCGGGAGGCCAAGGAGATCCAGCTCGAGGATGACTTCAAGGCGCCAAAGACAATCATCACAGGTGGGGGGTGGGTTTGGGGGTTTTGGGCGCGGGTTGGGGGGTAGGGGAGGGGGGGTCGGGTTTGGGGGGGGTTGGGTCGCCCCTAGACTCTTTGGGGGCTGACAGATATGTGCGCTGCTCGACAGACAAAGGGCCCACGCGGGCGCCCCTGAACCCTGCCCCCAACATCTCCCCCCCCTTCCCCCCCCCCCAAACACCTCTCCCCCCCCCCCCCAAACACACCCCCCCCCCCCCCCCC